>JAPYZO010007941.1:0-10059 GCA_030522905.1 Torymus flavipes | reverse complement strand
ATATTGTAAATACCGATAATAAATTGAGAACAAGCTATCTTATCTTGTACCTCTAATAAACATTCAGGATATGCTAATGCTGCTAACTTCTCTACATCAACTGCTAATGTAGGAAGATCCTCTCCCAGCTTTTGCCGCCTATTTTGGAATAAAGAGTTACTACGTGATTCTAAATGTTCACCGAAACGTGCTTCTAATTTTTCTAACAAGGTCTTCAAATCCAAAGTCTCAGTATCCTTAAAGCTACTCAAAACGCTTTTTGCTTTTTTACGCAAAGAAGCGGCTAAAGCTATCATCTTTTTTTCATCATTCCAACTGTTTGATCTTCCAATTAAATTGAATTGATTCAAATACTCAGACAGAAGAGTTGTATCATTATAAATATCAGGTTTTAGGTTATAACCTAACCCTTAATTAACTGGTGTAACCGAATTTTCAACAACTGATCCTGTGTTTGCAAATGAATTATCACCTAACCTAATTGGCTGTGTGTTCCTTTTACTCGAGTAAACCACGTATGTTGTTGCTGTTGTTTGTGTATTGGGTTGTTGGGTTGTACTCATCTGGTTTAATTTTTGATGAAACTGAGCAAGTTGTTCCTGCAGAGGGTGTCGCTCTGACCGCAGTTTATCGATGGTACGCTGACACTCGATTACTTCATCGTCGTGTACCCGTAACTCCATCGCGAGGTGTTTTTCCTCGTTGACGTGATGTTTTAGTCTCGCTTCAAGCTGTAGACGTCGTTGATGTTCAGCCTCACGGTCGGCTTCCAACTTTTCGAGTCGTTCTCGGTAAATATCCATTTAAGTTCTAGCCTCATTGAGTTCCAATAGCATTTCACGAACAAGAGTTAGCTGGGGTACATCAACCGTCGGTGAGACGTCAGCCACCGTCGATGAGTCATCGGTAATCATCACGCGCGCATCAGTCACTGAGCGTGCGCCAGTCGTCGAGTGCGAGTCACCAGGTGAACTTAAATCGACAAGAATCGGATCAGAAATTGTAGAGTTAAGTGTACCTGTTTGATGTTAACGTAAATTTTCAATATCAGTTATGGGATCGGTGTCGGTGATATTGACAGCAACAGTTTCAACAGTAGCACTCTCGGCAGTAGCAGCAGCAGCAGCAGCAACCTCCTCAGCATCCCGTACTCTGGTCTTCGTTTGAAAGGATACTTGTGGCGGTGTACGCGTTGTTTTTGATGATTTTTCGAATCTGTCCATAAAAGTATGAAATAAGGTAAGTATAGAAGTTTTTTCTGTATAATTTACTCTCCCTTCTTCCCCGCCCCTCCTATCTCACTCTCAATTTATCCCCTTTTTTCTCTCATTCTCTCCCTTTCTCTCAACATCTGTCAAACTTTATACGAAATACTTTAATGAGAGTTTGAATATTTTTTAATACAATCGTGCAGTATTTGTGAAGAAGTCTGAAGTAGTTAAGACAGCTTGGAAATAATCAACATAAACGGCGTCAACTTATGTGAGATTCTCAAATGCATTAACAACAAAGTTATTAAATTATACCTAGTTAGTAATTGTAGATTTGTGTTGGTCCAACGTATATAACTTAGATTGAAATCTCCACAGATAATGACTTCGTGGGATGGATAACGCCGTTTCACGTTCTATAGCTTAAAGTAGAAGCTGTTGAGAGAATTTACATCAGTGCCAGAGGTAATGTAAATTGGAAAGTTCATGTTGGCGACTTTGGGGGACACAAAAAGAGATTCAGACTTAGTGTCCACCTCAATGAGTTTTGAACGATGACATTTACGTAACCCAAACATAACCCCCCCATTTCTGGAGACATCGCACGTGTGCGCCCGTCGCACTGGTTGACGGTAAAATATGTAGACCAAGTTTAGAGTTTAATGTGTGAGGTTTTAACTAGGATTCCGTTAGTATTATAATATTAAGAACAACATAGAAATCATAAATATTAGATCTCAAAAGACTATTGTTTATTGAATTTAAGGTTAAAATGTAGTAAATGAATGTTACATCAAGTAAAGTGAATTTAGATAATGACGAAATGGATTACATAGTCGGAAGTGAATTTATACGTGAAATATCCTATCCTAACGATGCGTCAGTACAGGGCAAACAGTGGCGCTACTCGTCTGCGCACTAGTTGCGCTCGCTTGCTGGCTTTAAATGACCGGTAGCACGACCTTGGCGGCGACGTTGTAATATACGAGGGCCTGGGTCTGCTCTCTCTCTCTCTCTCTGCACTACCCTTTTCTGTCCGAGACTGCCCAATTGGAGCCGGTGTTAAGGTGAGAGGAGCCTGGACAAACGGTTACACGGGGCTATTCCCGGCATGGATGACGCGTGCGTGCACGCTTACCTTATTCGCAACTAGAAGTCGAACGGACGCACGGGTTGGTACTCCTGGTTCGTCAGGCTTCAAGTCGGACTTCCTTCTCACGAGAGATACCGGACAAGGTTTGCGTAGCGGGAAGGCACAGCTGATGGGGAGGGTGCGGCAGGAGCACCTAACCTGCCGCATTATCGTTCCGTGTTTATCGCATATTACCGGGATAAGTACGCGAAGTTACACCTCAAGAAGTACCGTAAATAGTCAGTACTCTTACTGCGAACTAATTATAGCGTAAATAAGCCTAACAATTGGACCACCAGGTCTACTAGCTACTTCTGGCTTAGATGGCTGGTGTCCATCTCAGCTAGTATTCTGTAGATAAAGGAGAGGGAAATGTGGGTTACTACGAGAAACTGGAGTTCGGGTTCACGCGTGTTCTTCTGAGGGATAAAGAGACGGGGTCACAGGTTAGTACGCAGTTTCGGGAGCCATTCGGTCATCTGCGTAGTCACGTCGCAGGTTCGTTCGATACGGGTACAGGGCTAGGTGGTGCGGGAGCGGCTACGACCGATCTTGTGACGATTTTGATCGTTCTCTTGGGTTGACCTCTACAATGTGGTTGCGATACGTCGTTAGGCCCGTACTGTGCGGTTCCGAAGCCTGCTGGCGGCTCATTTTGCGCAGAAGACTGGTCGCTCGTCAACGTATCTTCATCCTTCGTCGGTGTTTGAGCGTCGATGTCATCTTCTTCGTCGTCTGAAGTCACGTTGTCATCCTCCGGCTCTGCGAAGTATGGTTTTAGATGTTCCACGTGGACCAGGTCTTCTTCGTCCGCGTCCTGGTCCACTAACGAGTATGTGTTAGGTCCTTTCTTTTTAAAATTTCATAAAGGCTAACGTACTTTGCGGCCAACTTCACCATCACTCCTTGAGCTGCTGAGGATAACATTCGATCCTTCTTCCAGACTCGATCTCCATCCTCGAACCTGGATTCCGTACGCCTGACGTTGTGTATCTGGGCATGTCTCTCTTGTTCTTCTCTCGAATGGCGGCCGCCTTCATCCAGCAAGTTACCGAGATTTTTTATCCTCTCCAGCTTGGCGGCCTCGTCCTTCCGAGTCGTTACTTTTTCTAGAGCCTGTTCTTATTCCCGCCTTTTCGTTCCAGGAGGCACTGACTTCATTCTGTAATTTAACATTGCGGGCAACTTACCAGTGGCGTTGTGAGGGGTATTGTCCAGTGCGAACATGAGTTAAGGCAATTTTTCATCCCGAGTTTTTGACCCATTATTATGGTTTCCCTCTACAAATGTCATAATACTGGTTTTGAGAGTGCGATTCACTCTTTCGACGTCGGTTTGAGTAACAAACCTGGAATTGAAATCTGGACGGTGCAAGACGAAGGCCGTCGCTATGAGTGCCTTGATGTTTTCAAAGGCTTGTTGTTGTTTCTTGTCTTACACGTACCTGAAGTTTTTTTTCTTTGGCCATGTCAGAGGGTCAGCAATCGTGGTAAAATTGCGGAGGAACTTCCGATACTACGGTGCCATATCAAGGAAGCAGCACCTTAGTTCCTTTAGGTTCTTAGGGTGAGGATACTGCACTACTGGAGCTATTTTATCCGGTTTGGATCTACAACCACCCCGGTTGACGAGCACGCCAAGGTATTTAACTTTAGATCTCCCGAATACGCTCTTCTCGGTTGATAATAAGGCCTACCTCCTTAATTCTTGTCAATACGCGTTCTAAGATTACCAAGTGATCTCCGAACGTTTCCGTCACAATGATAATGTCGTCTAGGTAGGAGAGCGCGTAGGTCTCTAGTTCTGTTCCTATTATTTTGGCTATCATGCGCTGAAAGGTCACTGCTGTGTTCGAGAACCCATACGGCATCCTCTTGAATTGCAAAAGACCGAGACCAGGTGCAGCAAATGCCGTTATTTCTAGTGATGCTTCTTTGAAAGGAATTTGATGGTACGCGCTGCACAGATCCAAGGATACAGCGGGATAGATATACAGCGGGCGGCTTGTAGCTTCCGTAGGATCTGATCCATATTTGGTAAGGGGTACGCATCTCCTTTCGCAGCTGCATTCACCTTTCTCATGTCGACTACCATGCGGTGTTTATTGCCAGCTTGCGGCACCATGAAAACAAGGCTCGCCCATGGGCTCAACGATGGTTCGACAACCCCGGAAGCAAGCATCTCTTACCTCTAATTTCCACGAGGCCCACGTCGTATGATCGAGCAGTGCATCCACTGGTAAGAGTGCTCTGCTCAAGAGAGCTTGTCAACTTTCGTGCTCTTCCAGCGTTATATCAGCGAGACCCACTGAAGAAGATTTTATCGTGTCGATGGAGGCGATCCTAATCTATGTTGGACCATTGGAAGACAGAGGATAGTTCTAATCTGACACTCTTTCCGGATTTTCCCACTATCAACCGTTCTCCACGATATCATGCATTGCCTCGAATGCACAGACAAAATGGCAGCCAATGTTGATCCCACCCAACTCAAACGGGAGGTCCACATGCATGTTATGTGGAGCAAATTGTTATCAGTACCCATGACTCCCGCGCCAGAGGCTGTTCGGAACATACGTCCACATTCAGTTGCTAACTGTTACTCGAGCGATCCCATTACTGTTCTCGATGCTCCAGTATCATACAGCGCACGTATGCAGAACCTTCGGATTCCCTTTTGTACCCACAAACGCAACTCACCAAGCTGTATTCGGATCTGATTGAAGCTGGGCTCAAGCTCCTTCATGGAGGTGTTCTTCTCCTCGACATTAGAGCATTGCTCGGCCCTGACTTGGCATGCGAACACTTTCAAGTCAGTTGGTCGCTCTACCTCCATACTTGCCACTTTTGGGAACTCTTTTGTTGTTTCAGCGGATTTGGATCCGTTTAATCGCGCCAGTTTTCATTTCCCGAACACTCGGGGCGAAATGAGCGGCGAGCTATCCTGGCGCAGCCTCAGAACTTGATGGGCTCGGCAGGTCCGCTGTTTCTTCGATCAGTTTCTCTGACACTGGTTGTAGGTCTATTCCCTCTTGCTCGACCAGTCTTGGATTTCGCCGATGGCGGTCTGCCTTTATCTTGGTGATAACCGCCTGGGTTATTGCCAAATGTACGAGAGTTCTGCTGCTTTCTTATCTCGTTCAACACGGCTTCTAACCTCGAAATCACAGCCAGTATCGACTGATCTGGGGACGTTTCTTGGCCTGCGAAACTGTCATCCTCTCCGGTTTCCACTCCTGAGAACTTTGCTGTCGCAGATTTCATGACGTTGGCTTTATACGCCGCCTCTTGAAACATTGTGAAGTCTGGAGGTGGTGGAGATCGGAAAAGCCTTTCCGTTTCGAGAGTCATCTCTGCTTCATGTGCCATCTCTTGCAACTCGTCGATGTCACAGAAGTCAGTTCTCATCACCAACTTTTGGAGTCCCGGCTTCAAAAACCTCTGCAACATATCGAGCTGCATTTTCTGGCTTGGAATTAGCTCCATTTTCCGGATTATTACCAGGAGGCAAGTTATGAAGTCTCTCGGTAATTCATTTTCACCTTGCGTGCTGGCTATCACTTCGGCAAGTAAGCGTTATTCATAACCTCTTCTAGTCCTATGCTCGTGACAACTAGCGACCACCCGTGTCTGTGCTTGGGAATATCGTGAATTTTTTACTTCGGAGGCACAAAGTTCGAATTCTAAAAATTTCCTTTTGCGTTTATTCCGATTTTTTTTAGATTTTCAGGTATGAAATGACAAAAGAACGATAATGGACCAATAGCGAACCCCCTGGGGGTAGAAGTTCGTAGATTTTAGTAAAAAATCAAGGAAAATGTCCGTTGGCTACAAAATTCTGGTTATTTTTTTTATATAAATTATCGTGACAAATAGTTAGATACAGCGTGCCTAGGTGGAATTGAATAGCGAGCGAGATTTCTATTTGTTTAAATAACAATAAAAATTCGTTTAAACAATATTATAAACTAGCCAAATAGAGTCTCATAGAATGAGACAAATGACGATGTTATTACGTTAAAAGTGTTCTCCCTCTCTCTCTCTATCCCTCTCAAAAAAACTTAAACATAAAAATCTTAAAATTGTAACTATTACATCCAAAACTACATAAATTATAAGCAATTTACTTTCCAACCCATGAAAATTTATCAACCTCTCTCAGGAAAAAGTAACGACAAAGTTGAAATTTTAATGTTTTCAGAAATAAGGCTTTAAAGATAAATACTATAAAACTTAAAAAATGATTAGCCATCGGATGCCCCATTTCTTCTCCATCTTGAAACTCAGTTTCCTATACCTAAGATCCGTTCTGTCACATGAAATAGTTCAAATATAAGATCTGAAACCTTGCAATGTTTTCATATATAATCTTATTCTAGTAGCATCCGTTCCACTAAAAGGTATAATAACAATTTTTCTTTCTTTTGTATTTTTCATCCATCCACTCTTGAGTCACTTTTTACAACATCATACTGAGTTATATGATAATTTGTAATACTAAAATAAATGTGGAATATGCAGCAAGTCATATGAAATATGAAAGCCCAATTGAAACTTAAGAAGCTAATATCATCCTGACCAAAAGTGTATTAATACGACCACACCTGCCCTCAAAAAAAATGGGTTTCATACCGTGAGAAACTGGCCAAGCTGAGGTGGGAGGCAGAGGGCAACCTCAGACCTCCTCCGGCAAGGAGTCGGTAAAAATTACAAAGTTGTTGTCTGGGTGGCTTTCGCCGATATGGATGGCATCCTTAAGAGCGACGCACTCTGCGGTGTATACTGAGGCATTATTTTCAATTGCTCTTTTGTACTCTATATTAAGGGATGGACATATGCAAGCGGAACTTGTGTGATTTGTTGAGGATTTGCTGCCTTCAGTATATATTGCGAGTGAATCGCTCTTAGCCAAGAATTCGTTCAGAATGACATTTGGGTCTAGCGTGTGCTTTGCTTATAAACTAGAGGCTAGATTAGTATCGTAAGGTACGGATGTAGTGACAATGTTGTAATCGTAGTTGTAAATATTATCGTGATTTAAAGTTTTATTCGTATTAATATATACGTCATCGATACAGTTTTTGACGAGTTTTAATTATTATTTTATTATTTCACTTTTATAATAATATGACTTTATAAAATACATTTAAGTAAATTAAATGCTTTCCTATCAGAAATTTACAAAAAAAAAATCCAAATTAAAAAAAAAATGAACGAAAATCAAGTTTTTGTCATTTTAAAGATAGTAGGTTCTTTTAGATATAATCATACAAAATTTTTAAAATTTTTTATCCAAACTACATTTTTTAGGTTTCAAATAACATATATAATTAAAGAATTCAAAAAATCGAGAATGATTAGTATCGGTTAGGGTCTGGAGAAAATCGTCATCCTAGTGGCGGAAATGGTAGCGTACCTGCCCGGTATGCAGAAGGTTGTCGGTTCGATCCCGACCTGGGCCGGCCGTTATTTTTTCGTTCTAATTATTTCATCCTATACCGATTTACCTTCCCTTTCCTTATCTTTTAAAAAATTCTTGACGGCACTTTAATTATTATAATATTGTGCATAAATATCCTTGACTGCTAACTCTAATAGCTTTGAAAAATTTAGAGACGTGTATTCAAACACATATAAATTTGATGATTGATAAGTTGGTTACCTTTCTTATCTATTATCTCTCGTCCTGTATAGCCATTAGATTCACTTATGAAACATAAAAAAATCATCGGGCGTTCGCTTCAATTGATGAAATAATTCAATATAAAAAAAATTGAATTTTTGAAAATTTTTAGGTATAAGACCACCATAAGATGTATAACGAAGATCACAGATTCGGCGCTAGTCGGCGCATAGTAGAGCCCTGTGGTATCGGTATTCCGGGAAATCAGTTAGGGCGCTCGACTCTTGTCCGGACGGATCGGGTTCAAATCCCGATGCCATCGCCTATTTTTTTCTGTTTCTCCAAATCTGTAATCCCGTTACAGTGAAAATAACCCGCGATCGGATACTTTCGTTCCGATTCTTTTCGGACCTTCGGTCCTCAATTACTTATCCCTCCTTCACCTATCACGCCGCGCATTACGTCGCACCCTCCCGAAAAAATTGACCCGGTGGATGACTGTCTGCGCAGGTCAAATGATCATAGGTAAAACACTACTGACCGCGTCTTCCTCGTAGTTGTGTATACGTTTACGTGATCAAATACCTCAGCATCTCACGATAGGGTTACCGCGTATAAGTCTGACAAGGGTCGCCCATAGGATAAAAAGCAAAAGCGCGTCTATCATGGCCACGCTTGTGAATATAGATACGTGGGACGACGACCCAATGCAGCAATCGTGCTTCGGGTGGTGATCGCGCCGCGTCGCTTGCCAGCTATATTATCGAATGCGCGTCGCGTTGCACTTCGCGCTGGGCGCTTATTCCGTAAAATTTACGCGCGCTATGCGATATTTTTTATATCGCTAGCGTTAAGCGATAAAATTTAAGAGTGTATTATTACAGAAATATATACGTAGGTACGTATACATACATATATATACATACTTATATATATTATATGTATATACGTACGTGCGTACGTGCGTGTATTTATGTAATAATACACTCTTAAATTTTATCGTTTAACGATATATATATATATCAAATAATATCTATTTCCGTGTGTAATTGATTGACGTTTTCTACGGGCGGCCGCGATGACGTCAGACGCCTTCAAATTGTTCTCCGAGCAATGCTTTAATAGCACTTGAATTATACGCGTCGCGTGTGTATAGGTATATCATTTACAAGTATATTACTTACGGTCTTCTAGTGGAGTCTTTGTGGGTTGCTGTTTCTCCTCGTCCGATTCCATCTTCAAATCGAGAGTCTCTGGGACGTCTGACGATTCTTTTTTACATGGCACATTGAGTAAGAATGTCATTTTCCGAAGGGAATGTCCGCCGTCAGATTTTAACTTTTCAGATGTTCTTTTTCTGGACGTGGTTTTCTTCGCGGCAATTTGTACCCCCAAAATTTCAATGATGCGCATTTGCTTTGGCTTTAAGGTGCCTTTGTTCTCTATTTTTTTATTGTTCTTAGCCTCATTTCTCGCCAACACTGAAAAATCAAATATTTTGATAATTAATCAATTTCTTAGATAGTAATTTCTTAGATATGCTGGTGTGTCTATATGCGCGTGTGTGTATGCGCGTATATGTATATGAGTGCATGTGTGTATATACATAATTTATTTTTAAAAAGTTGTTATTTTAGAATTTTTTTATTACCTTTTTCCATTCTCCTATGTCTCTCTTCTCGCCATTTGGTATTTTATCCAATCTGGCTTTCAAGGCGTCCCATATGGTATTATTTAATTTTGTACTTAGTTCGCCTTGAGCGAAAGATTTATTGGCTTCCATGAATTTGAACATTTCCTCAATTTGTTGCTCGCTTCCCCTTTTTCTACTGCTTGCCCTGTGGATAAAAAAAGATTATAAATTAAAATTAATTGTTTAATTATATAAGAAAAAACCTTTTCGAGTAACAAGTTACATTTTGCGTTATACGTAAGTTCTCTAGATCTTACTCCTGTGGAATCACAATAGCAAGTGCAAAAATCACAATAGCACAAAAAAAACTTTCTTTCTTTTTTTTGTTAGCCTTTGTTGAGACTTAATGCTGCGACCCCGGAGTTTGACGCATGCGGAATGCTCGCGCGTACATGGAGAAA
>JAPYZO010007940.1:12966-28888 GCA_030522905.1 Torymus flavipes | reverse complement strand
TAGTTATTTGTAAGCTCTACCCGAGCTATTAGGCTTCACTGCTTAGGCTCAAAACTGAGCACATGTTTCCTTAAGAAACATTAGTCGGTTTTCCATTCGGAAATCCGACGTAACATCACTGTTTATTAATACTACGAATCCTTGAGAATGCCAACGACAGGGCTTCCCATGTATAACGACGTTATAATTTCTCTCTTTTATACACCAAAAAGCAAAGCCACGCGCTATTGCACAGAGTTGCAGGCGATATATCACGTGATCACCGAAAAGTGAATGTTTTCTGGATTCTCGAAAGAACAATGAGGGAGACAGTTACAACGAAACGTCTTTCCACAAAACTCCGCTTTGACTTTGCAACACCCACACACACACATACATACATAGAAAACGTCGTAGTTGTCGTGGCTGTGATTGCATGACGGTTCCATCGATCGCTACCTCCTCGATAAGACATTTTGCACAATTAGCTACGCGCAACGCGCAAATAGACCTCCTCGGAAGTTTCGTCGCTTTTTCCTGCAAACAATTACCTTCAAATTCTACACTTTGTTGTGAAACTGCGCGTCGCTGCGCTGGATTCCGAAAAATTTCTTATTACAGCTCGATTGTGTATACAAAGACAAAGTGGATTTATAGCTGTCGAAAACCGGGGGGGAAAAACCCCCGCCGCCGGGCCGAGCAAACAAAAAAACCCCCCCCCCCCCCCCCCCCCCCGATCGCATAATCGGTTTCTCGCGTATGCAGTGCGTCGATCGAAAGACGAGCGTTTAATTAATAAGAAGAGCCTGTCGATCAAGCTGCTGGGTGTAGCTGTATATTTATGGAGTATATCGATTCGGCTGGTGACCTTCGTCAAGATACGTTGGTTATATAAATGTTTTATGTTGTAAATCGGAAGGATCGTAATGTGTTTGTATAATGCAAAATTAATCACATCTTCGATTTTCCGTAATTCCTTTTTTCCGGAATCGTTGAAGAGAACTTAGAACCGGTTAAAGAGAGGCGTTGACTGTAATATCTTTTCGAATTGCGCATTTGACGTCGAATATGTCTATAGAATAATAAATAAACTAAAGTATTTGCACAGCTGGACGACGTTGCAGATTCAAAGAGCGAGTTGATATTTATTTTCGAAAAGCTCGTTATTGCGTTTAAAGTCATCGAGAAAAATCGTTTGTAGTGTGCCTATAAACATTGCGCCAAACTTACACAGCCATGCGAGGATTCATCGGGTGAAACGATTGTTTTTGTAACTCACCTGTAACATAAAAAGAAAAAAACTTCCATTAATTAAACGTTTATTGTAACATATGTATATATCAAACAATAACTTTCTAAAACATTAAATTTAACGTTCAGGTTGCATTCGAGTATACTTTAATATATAAACAGACATAAAATGTGATATATATTTAAACAGCTGTCATAAATTATCGAGCTGGGCATTAAATTGTATTTTATGTGTTGAAAGGCTGTTGTAGCATTTGCGTCACCTCGTTAATTTACCTGAGCATGACGAGGGTTGAGAAATTTCAAGAGCAATCAATATTTATGAAAAGCAACACCGTGCGCTTTGTCAATTATATCAAGATCTAATTAGATATTCATTAACAAGAAAATCTTTGTATATGTATATCTCTACAAACTATCACCCAAACGCCGATCTAAATACTTTCTTACTAAGATAGAGTAGTCCCACCGAAAAACTCTCCTTCTCCCAATATATACACACATACCTAATCTCACCGCGCATACAATTAAAAGTCCCCAACAAGAACAAAAAGCGAATCAGCCACACTCACGTGCCTTGACCCGATTTCATCTCGCGGTGCGATTTTTCGCCTCGCTAAGCGGTCAGCTGTGCTCTCTCGCGCGCCTCGTTAAACAGATCCGCGCCTTATCTTTCGCAATCGAACCCAAGAGCCATTGCGTCTTTTGTCCCGTCTTATTGGGTTTTAAAGTGTCATGGCGGAGCGAAAAGTGGGGACCGTTGTTTCTTATGGAGAAACGAAGGAGTGGGGGAAGTGCAATTTACTGCCTTGCTTCGTCCATGACAATATGTCTATCCATTTCGCACTCAAAGGTTTTAAATGGGTTACTGCCTTGCATCGGCCATGAGACTTTAAATCCCAATATATGTATACGTCTCACAGCGACGACAGTTTTTTAGCGACGCGGGCGTCTGCCACGGAGAGATTAGAGGGTCGGGAGGTGCTGAGACGGTGTAGGTTGATTTATTGGCGGCAGGTGGTGATTTGGGTAGAGCTTGGGTTTAATTAGCTGCTGGGAGTATCGTTTGGAGATGGATTGTGGATCGAGGTTGAGGTGGATAGAAGTGAAGGGTATATGTAGGTGAGGTGTGGCAGTTGCGCGCAGTACCTATGCCGATTATATTTAATACTGATTGAGGGTGTGTTGATAGTTATGGTCATAGTTTAGACCATTTCTATAAGCGTGGTATTGGTTTTTCTTTTTTTTAATAGGTTAATGAAAAATTTCTCTTTTTTTTCAAACGCAGTACTTATTACTGTATAAGTTGGCGGCAGAGCATAAAAACACTCTCCGAGGACTTTATTTGTAAATTACACCTGAGGTTTATACAAACGACTTTCTTAATCGTCACGTAAGTTTGTGATTTTGTCAAGATTTATGTCCTGTACAGTAAACATAAATCAAGCAAGCAAGTGCCTATAAATTAAAAGGCGATAAATTGTTATTTCATAATATTCTTAAGATGAAACAAAGCAATTCACTATTGACATTTCATTCGAACTGCACGTGCACAACCACACGGTCAAACAATGTACAACTTTTCTGTAAACCATAATATGACGTAAACGACATGCAATACCATTAAAATTGTATCGCTATAATTAAATTACATAACAAAACCCCAACCGATGTTTTCATTTCTCTCAAGACCAACAAAAAACCTCAACACACTTGCAATCAATTTGCCAATTCCGACCGTTCGTCCCACGCACATCCGCGCAAAAAATCACGGCAACAAACAGCGGAAGCCGCAAGCTCAAAAGTACACACAAATCGTCGCGTTTATACACACATCCATTGTCTTTTTCCTTTCCTCCGCCGAATAAAGATAAATCGCGCGCGCTGTCCAAGGGGGGTGAAAAAAAAATTGTTTTTCCCAAACGTCAACGCACACACATTGTATACACTCGGCGGTCGTTTGTTGACCGTCATCGCCACGCGCGTGCGTGCGATTGTTTTTGAGACATTGCATGATGGGAGAGAAGAGCGGCATCACGCCAGTTCGCCGAGCGACCAATAAAACTACAGCCTGGGCCGCGTTATCTTTGCCGATTCTTTCGCGTGCTCGGTATTTCGGCAGCGTATAGAGAACGGAAGATCTACGATGATTAGAGTAGAGTTGTGACGTCTACGCGCTTGGATGCTTTTATGCGTGACGATATTATTTTGTAATTGCTGCATGAGTTTTTTTTAGGTGATGTGATGGTGGAATTTTGATCGCGTGACGGCTGCACGTGCATATAGGTGGTTAAATATGTATATAGACGGTTTGAGAGCTTTGCGTTTCCGGTAAATTGATTTGGTGACCTTAATTTTTTAAATGTCAGAATCAAATTTAAAAAAAGAGGAGTTCTGTATTTTTAAAGCCAGTGTTTGCGTAATCGTGAAAATTGGTTGTCAAACATTTGCCGACGTTTATCTCATAATTTAATGATGATCGTTAAATTTTTTCTCCAAATATTGATCTTATTCGTGGTTTTGAATGTTAAAGTTAGGATAATATAGACTCAATTTTGTTCAACCTCCTTGCACAATTTCCTTTTTTTTTTATTTTTGACAGGAGAAAATATAGAAATAAAATCTTTTTCCGGTTCACTAATTGACAGTAATCCGTAAAATAATGCAAACATAAAAAATGCAGCGTTAAGTCTTAAAGGATCGAGACGATTATGCGGATTTGTCATTGCCAAGATTGTATAGTCCTTTCGACAAAAGCATATTGGCGCATTTGACCTGTTTGTACCGCACTTTATCTTCCTTCCTCGCGCTAACTTTTATCACCGGACGGCGTTATTTTCTTTCTACCATGCAAACAAAATATGTTTTTTATGTCGTAATCGAGACGATTCTTATTTATTAACATTAGGGAAAAATAATTTTACCGCCTTTGCTGCGCTTTTTGAAGTTGAAATGTATGAACATTTAAAACTGACATTTCGAGCGTTTTCAAGAATTCGCAAACGCTATATTAGATTTTAAAAGACGTTTTGCCAATGTCTAATTTTATTTTATTAAGAGCTTTACGGATTTAAGATGGCATTAAATTTTAGATGGATGAGAGTCATAAAAATTTTACGTGTGTCATGAAAAGAAACAAATATTAGGTGACATAAACCTTTCGTAAAAGTGACAAAAATGTTATAAAAATACATCACTGGCACATACTCTCAAAAGTACAAACAATCAGAAAAAAACAAATATAGATCGCTTACTCAAACAATAAAACGCTAAAAATATAAAAAAAAAATAAAAAAAAAACCATACGAATTCCATCCACAATCAAACCTCTCTCAAAACTTGTTGTTTACACATCAGATCTGCATTCGATCCAGCATTACGTCAAATGCAACAATCATTCCAGCCAATGAACCCCACACGGACCAAATCGTACGTTAAAATCGTATCACCTTCCTATCACCTAATTGAACGAATATCGCGTTCAACCGTCAACGCCACCACGGCGCCTGTCTTTATCTCGTATAGTTTCGCGGCTGTTTGCCGAACGCTGAAATTGCAAACTCGGGGAGGCGACGTGGCGACGATGCCTCGTATATTACTAACATCGGAATCCCGCGTGTGTTTACGATAGGGAGAACCGTTCAGGTGCGCGAGTGATTTACATCGCGCGCTCGTGAGCCTGCGGATATGATGCGCTGACTTTACGAGTCAGCGGTGGGATTACGGTTGGTAAATTGTACGGGTGATAGTGTAAGTTGCGGACGCAGGGCTTGCTATCGTGATTTTTATTTTGTTTCGTAAGAGGAAAGTTTACGACGGTTTCGTCAATTTATATCTTTCGAATAATTTTAGAGATCTAATAAAACTTGGTGTGTTGCTAAGCGTGGAGAAAGGTAAAAAGAATCGGAGATCGATCTTGTACAAGTTGTATCGTATATACTCATTAATCAGATTATAATCGTGTTCTATTATCCGAAGCACGTTTTCAAACCTTGTTGATAATTAAAAAGAATATGTGATGTACTTTTTTGAGAGCAACGTATCAATCACAACGGATTATTGCAGTATCTGCAGTGCTGCACTTTTTCACCCTTATCAAGATGATATTGAAGTGATACATGAATTTTATCGCAGCAAGCGATCGCTAAATTAATTTTTTAATCTTCAAGTCCAAAGTATAAAGTTAATCAGGAGTACCGACAATGTATTAAAAATGTGCTGTAATGTATGTTAATTGAAAGTTTTTACTCCAAAAATAGAAGCACTATATGTTTCCGATAATCAACCTCACAAATGTATTTCAGAATTTCTCATCGCAGCTATACGTTCATGCAATAAAATTGAAAAAGTCTGCGCGAAAATTCCAAACCTGTTGGATGAAAACACATTCTCGTGCACTGCCGCGAGTTCATCTATACGAAAACATTCTATGAAGCTACACTTGTACGGCTGTGTACGATGCGCGCGAGTTCAAGGATTGTTTTAAAAATTCAACCAGATATTTCCCGGAAATCATGAACTCGAACTTGTTGTTTCACGTGATCGGAGTCCTGCGCGAAACGTGCACGGACTTTTCAAACGTATATACAATTGTTTATTTCTAAAAAAAACTTGTTCGTCATAATTCGTTATTTAAAAAAAGCTACATAAATGCAAAGGCATTTGAAAAGATAAGATTATTTTTTATCGCGGCGCTAATATACAAGCTTGTTAGTTTTCAAAAAAGTGTATAAGTGCCTGCAAAAGTTTAATTTCTTCGCCGTCTGCGTCATTTCAGGAATATCATACCGGGAATTCTTCCACGACGGCTTCATCCACTCTTTCAGAAAAATCCCACTGCGTCTTCTCGACTAATTAATGAGATGCGAAACCATGCACAGAAACTTACCTTACTGGCTTCTAAATTTTATTATTATTTTTTTTTTGCATTCAAACGGCGTTCTAAGAAAAGGCGTCTCGTCAGGCGCTATACGCAATCGTGTAAAGAATATCGTATAACTTGAATTTCAATCGATTTGTCCATTAGACTTTTTCGGACACTTTTGAAATTTTCCAAATTAACTCTGATATTATATTACCAATTTCAAAAAAGTTTCTAACAAAGAGTAATGGATATGATTACTACAGTAATTGACCAAGCCTTTTCTTATAATGTTACACTTATAATTCCGAGAAAAATAAAATTTAAGACCTGATAAGATCCTTATTACTACGTTTTTATTTACCATCGCCATAACCATAACATCTTCGTCGCAATAGCGTTGCGCGATCTCTCCGAATTAAAAACGAAATATCCAAAACGAGTTCGATGCCTCTTTTCCCCACGCATGGGCGGCAATTATCACTGCTTGCGGCTCCTCATAATATACATATATATATTCCACTATCGGCGTGCTCGTATTTACACGCGAGCGGCACGAGATAAAATCACGTGAGCGCGTCGCGAGTCTCGTGCTCCCGACGTCGCCGTATGACTTGCGACGTATGTATGTGTGTGTACGTTTGGGTCTCGGATACACCGCAACGTGGATTATTAAATTAAACGATGAGAGATTCTCCTGGAATCGTAAATCTCGCCGGGAGAGAAAGAGAAAGAGCGCAAATTTACACAAGTGAGCTCGCGTCGAGACATTTTTAACGCTAATTTCCTCTACATATTTTTTCGGGAGGAGGGATTCCGCCACGTGATTGCGTGAATATTGTGCAATGTTTGACTGCCGTCTTTCGCGTTGTAAATTCGCGACTGTTTAAAATTTATCTCGCGATAAGAGGTGGACTAGATCGATCGCGCGAGATTACGAAAGTTAAGATGACGCGGCTGAAACAAGGCTGATTATTACACGCACGCCTTGTATTGTCTTTGGAAAATTTTAGGTGTGTCGCTATATTATCGTCGCAAAAATATCGTTTCATCGTCTGTGACAAGACTGAGTTACACATTTTTATTCTTTCTAGAAATAACTTTTTATTCTCTCGAATATACATAAAACACTCGTCACGTGGCCCGTGCATTCATAATTAAGTTTATTCTCGCGTCGACACTATAACTCAATTATATACAGAATAACGAAAATGCTTATTCACCGCGGTTCTCTCCGCTTTTTACTCCAAAAGATTACATTAGTGGCGTCGCAAAGACCGCATATGTAATCCATATATATACGTATACGAGGAGCCTTCAATTTCGGACTCACCGTTCATCGAAGAAAAGCAATTCCGAAGCGCGTGCGCTATATACCGCGATGAATGAAACCAGATTCTACTAGTTTGTTCCTCGCCGCGACTGCAATGTACGTATAACACACACATACACACACACACACGATTGACTTTTCAAGCTCCCGTGAAACGCGATTTTCCGCTTCTTTTTTTCCCCCAGACACGCGCGCGCGCAAGTCGGCGATTTGAATTTTTAATCCGGTTACAATTAGTGTAACTTGAATGGTTAATTGTGGCTACACACATACATACTTGCGGCAGACGTTGATAATTCGCAAAACAATGGAAATGGGAATGCTTGTGAATGGGAATGTTATCGGGAATCGGATTATACTGCGGTTAGAGGATATCAATTGTTTCCTATTAAAACGTATAATAGCTGTAACGCCCTTCACGGTTTTTATATCGAGCGAAGATTCCTGATAGAATAAATCGCGGTTTATGCAATGAAACTTTTTCGCGCAACTCACATCAATGAATGCCATATATCCCGAGTCCCGACTGACGTCACACTACGCGAAAAAGTGTCATCATCGTTTTGTTTATCTACGCGAAAACCGAACAACAGCACAGGAGAAGGCTCACGAAAAACTTCCGCGGGGGAAAATAACAGGACCTTGCGCCTCGTCAAGTCGCCGTTAATAATCTTTGCGACGCGCCGCCAACTCTCGCAAAAAAACTCGGCGGCGGCTGCAGCGGTGTGAGCTAATACCCCGGATGAAAAAGAATCCGCGATGTATGTAATGAAATTGCGCGCGAGATGCGTATCGGACGCGATATCCGAGAAATTTTTCGAAACTGGTTCGAATGGCTAATACTGGATGAAACGCGTTTCGCGTCATTCGCACTTGCTTGCACGCGAGAGGATTTTTTAATCGGGAGAGAGACGCAAGTGGTGTCGACGAGTGATGATGTTTCGAGCAGCCGCGCTCTTGTTGAAAAACTGGATTCTTTCGCCTGATGGTTATATGAGTATAATAAGCGGGACAAAATGTTTGCGCTTTGACCGGTGGAGACTGGTACGTTGGGGCTGAGTCATAAGTGGTTCTCTGAATTTTAGGGTTTATGATCTTGGTTGGGCCAAAACATGGTTCCGAGAAAATAATAATGTATTTCGGTAGGATGCATTATATTTTTTATGAAACAATGGCATTTACGTTGGTATAACTAATGAAACAGAGATATAACTAATGAAACACAGAGTAAGGCATTGATTATAATAATGTTTTAATGCGTGACTATATAATATCCGCGTACTATAAAAATAACAATTTAAATTAATAACATTGTTTGCTAATTTTTTCACTTGTTAATTTGAAGGTTACAGAATTTACTAGTAAAAAATCCATTAAAATAGTTACATAATTTCCTGCGATTCATGTATTTATACCTCTTTATTCAGCATGTACTTAACGAATACTTATCCGTATAATGCATTTTAATTAAATATTTTTACGACGCCTTAATGAAAACAGCTGTTTCGTTTTATTAATGATAAAATTTTAAAGTACCATGTAACAAGTCTTGAGTAATATTTACAATCTCTGTCTACCAAAATATTGCAAGAGAGTATATTAGACGGCGACTAACTGATAGTAGAGGTATAGTCCGTAGGGGGTTTCGTACTCACGAACACGGGACTTCACTATTGCATTATATTTTCATTTCGTTTCGTTGCCAAACAAACATTTATTTACAATCATTAAATTCGAATCTAAATACTTTAGACTCGCTTATCACTATCCTATTCTGAAATCTTACCGATCATCATTAAGGAAAAAAATACTATATTACCAATCACTACATCCATCAGTAACATATACAAAATTATTCCACAATTTCCATATACATTCTTAGAAAAATAAAATCCCCCTGATTTACAGACATCTTCCACCCACACACATGCATACAACGACCCAAAACAAAAGCCGCAAAACTGACCACGCGCTCGACGGCACTTGTACACACGCGCTCCGCTCATCGACCCAGCTCGCGACCTCGAGACACACACACTCTCTGTCTCTCTTTCAAGACTCTCCTCCTCCTTCTCTCCGAAAAAAGCGTCGCTCCGACGCTGTCGTTGCCGCCACGCGACGCCGATAACGAGCTTTATAGCGATTATACCAGGGCCGACGGCGCCAGCCGATCGATGCGTCGCGAAGGGCGCACGCGTGCATCCGACTCATGCAGCGAGTGCAGCGCCGGCGGCAGGACGATCGTAAATTAAGCCCCGATGCTCTTGAGGTATATCAAGGAGAGAGAGCGAGAGAGAGTGAGAGAGGTTTTCAGAGGAAACGAAGTCATCAATCGTTCTTCGTGGGTACGTGTGTCGTGACTTGCTCTCTTTCTCTCTCTCTCTCTCTCTCTCTCGAGGTGTCGTGGAGCGATGTGACGTTTTTCCAGGGTATACATAAAGGGAAATAGGAAGTAATTATATGGTTGTTTTGGAGATGTGGAGTCGGTTCTGTTAGAAGTGTTCTGGGTCGTGATTCCGTATACATGGAAATGAATATGGATTTCGGAAAAAAATGAGAGAAACGTTGCGTGGGAAGTTTTTTTCGCTTATGCAGACATCTTTTTCAGACATCGTGATTTTCTTGCTGTGCGGTCGTAGATGTACATGTGCAAGAAAAGTGCAAACTCAAGGTTTAGTAAAAAAAAGTTTTTTTCGTTAATAAATGTCGAATTTACAGGTGATTTCCAGTCTGGAGAAATATATCGAAGCTCTACTTTATGCGGCGCAACGCTGTTATGAGACGACGCAAACTTTGATTATGCGCATAGCATAAGCATGTTACGTAGTTTGTAAACCAGACGGCATGTTTTATTAATCAAAAACATTAACGAAACAAACTAGTCTGGAGCTTTAATTTATCGTTCTAGAAAATTCGTATCACTATACGCCACTGATCTCTCTATACAAGCTATAGGTCAACCCAAATGATTATTTACCCTCCAGGGATTCCGTGAAAAAGCCAACGTACATATCACACGAGTCAAGTCGCGAAATATAATAAAGCCCGAAGAAGAGAACGAAAGACTTTGACGTAAGCGTGCGACAACGAGACATGCACCGTCGCCCGTAGCTATTTCTGTATATACATAGAAATATTACAGGACACGAAATATTACGCAACTCTCCACGGTATAATCCGTGTGCATTGACTATAAAGCGTGCGGCGGAAAGCTTCCATGGGCGAGAAATTTGATTTGCAACGGGACCGCATAAGCGTCAAAACAAACGTTTGGCGTGTGCGCGCGCGTGCCGCACCGTTCGCAGAAGAGTCCTCTTGCAGAGCCGCGCGTGTGCGCTCGAAGGCCTCTTTCTCGCTCATTTTTTTTTTATTTTACTTTCTGTCGAGCCGCGTAATCGGAGGACACACACATGCGATGTTTGATTGCGATTGCGGTATGGTATAGTCGGGTGACTCTTTTCTTTTGGGGAGAGGTAGACGAAGAGATCTGCGCGGGCTAATAAATCACGGTGGCTTGAGATTGTTCGCAACCGACCGTAGGTAGCTTGGTGTATACGAAGGAAAGATCGTTGAACAGTTTATCTGTTTGTTTGTCGAGTGCAGTTTTAGATCGAACAGTCTTAGCGAGTTTAAATTAACCACGGCTGTCCTATGAAGTCCTTTGCTGTCTTCGACAAACAATTGGAAATTTGAAAAATGCACACGGCTCTCAGCACTTCGTTACGTAAAGTGTGCACGTGAACCCTATACATTTATTTATAAAAGCTGTACATAATATACACATAAGGCTAAAGTTAGTTGGGTTCTCATATACTTTTTACGCAACACCTACTGACATAATCGCGTCACAATTTATTTTTTGATCTTAACGACCGACATTTGCAGCAACAAAAAAAAAGAAAAATTATGAAATAAGAATAACCGCGAGCGCTAACGTCGATTATGTCAGTAATATATACTGGAGTAGTAGTGGAAAAAAAAATTAGCTACGATGACACGACAGTAGATACGTGAACACAATGTTTTTCACCTGCCCCCGGTCCCGCGTCATCTTACATTGTTCCTTTTACGTCGGGGGATCACGACAATTTTACATTGTTACATTATTCTCGGGGCATGGTTTAAAAATTCTTTACACGCTAGATTCGCAGGGTCAATTTATTTTTTCAAAGCTGTGATACAGCGCGTAAGTCTTTTATGCATACTTTGACCGCGCGATTCAAAGCAAAAACGTTATTTTTTTTCGAAAAACATCAAAGATCAGACACAATAACGTTTTCAAAACGAAGTACTACCATTAAACGTCTAATTCGTTTCAAGGCTTTCAAAAACTGCGCAATATCTCAGAGCAAACAGCGCAGATCCGCCCCTGTCGCGGCAATCCCTTTAAAACGCCACCTTGAAAAGTTGCGGCTCTTTTCTCTATCATAATCCGACCGGAAGAGGAAGGTAAAAACGCGATGGAACTGACCTCGTCGGCAGCTTACGGGGTTAATCGTCGCTGGAGGGAGAGAAAAAGCTGCCACCGCCAGTGATGCCGGAAGTGCCGGCGCGTGGCGTGCCGTTGCATAATGACTCGTCTCGAGGTGAAGTCCCACGTATCACGTTACTGTTGTTGTTGTGGCGGTAATTTGTCCCGCAATTATGGGCAATGAGAATGAATGGGGGATGAACCGTGGGGTTTCGAATTGAAAGTGGCTGCACGAGGGAAATGAGATTTATAGGTGCAGCCTGTGGAAGTATATCGATATCGATTTGCTATAGCGGTCGAAGCGAAGGTTAATATATAATGTGGAGTCTATTTGTTTAAAATAAAATAGAAAGCTATTTCGAGGGTATATTAGCGAACCGTGTATGTCTTCCGGAAAGTCATTAGGTTCTATTTTCGATTGCTCTCGCACGCGGGCATTAATTAATAATAAGGAGAGAGAAACTTCATTAGATAATATCGATCTCGAACCGAATCAAAGAGCTTCTCGCACAAAAAACACAAAGTGTGTGTATATATACCAGACAATTAAAATTTTTTTTCTTCCTCGATCTCGCCTGAAACCAAACATTATGGAATAATAAAGCGCCCACAGCAGCAGCAGCAACAGCAGCAGCAACAGCAGCAGCAACGCGGGCGCAAGCTCGAGATGATATTACGCGCTAACGATCACCGGAACTGCTTAGTATTCAATGCCACCTAACTGTACAAACCGCCGGATCGCTGCGCGATTATATATCCTCCCGGTATGGATAATTCACAATAGCTGGCGCGAATCTATAAAAATCTCTCGCATGATTATTATTTCATTATTATAGGATCCGGTTTATGTCTCGCGGATGAAAATTTCGCGTTTAAACGTCTCTTTTATTAAGAATTTTCTGCGCGCGGACGCTATTTACTCTGCCAATTAAACGTACGCCTCGAAAATAGCTCTCCTTCTATAATTAGCCGAAAAAAGCTCGATGCCAATCAATTCGCATTCATCATACAGCAGGTGTGTATGTGTGTGTATGCATCTGTGTGAATGATGACGGAAGATCAAAATCGCGCAAGACCCCGCGCAATTCTCGGAAACTTTAGCAGAAGAGGCGAGATCCAACAACCACGTGTACGTACATGTGTGATGTGCACGATACGAGGCGCGTTGCGACTTTGCGAGTGTCTATAGTAAGTGCATGGAGATTGCAGCTGCGCTTGTCCTTTATGTAAGACGCGCAATGGTCATAGCTACGGCAATAAACATTGAAATTACGGAACGCAGTGCCACCGTCGCAGCCTTGGCTGTATACATAGTATAACGCGCTAGACCGGTGTTTCTCTTTTTTTTTCACCTCAGGGAAGAAAGAGCGCTCGATGTATACTGCGCAGTTCGGTAGACTTTGGACCGTGAGATGTGTGTCGACGACTGAGAGGGAAGCAGAGAAGGTGACTGTCATTGCGAGCTCACAGTGATTTCACTTATGGGATAGTTGTGCAAGGTTTGGATGTTGGTGTGTGTAGAGATGAGGAGTGGAATTTGGAGTTTGAGAGGTGGCTGCGGATGAAGAAAGCGATTTTGAAGAGAAGAAAGTTTTGGATGGGTGGAAGATGACTTGGCGGTATGATATAGATGATGACTGAAGTGGGAAGACGGAAATCAGGACGATCCGAGTAAAATGTTAAGATAAGAAGTGATTGACGAAGGAATTATGCTGGTTTAAGTGTATAATTATTGACGCTAAAAAGACGGTACTGATTAGCTTTTGCATTTACGGAAAAATAAATGCACAACGAAATTATTTTTTTTGGACAGCACTTTAGTGATTAATAGATGCAATCTAGTTACTTTTTCCGAAATCGTTACTAAATGAATATTTAACATCGAAGTTGGAAATAGTAAATCCTTATCAGTAGGATGTGGACTAATCTAAAGTATATAGTTTGGTCACCCCAAGTTTGAAAACTACTCAGGTCTCAGGCCTGATGACAGTTCAAGATACGACCGCATAATACACTCTGATTAAGTGCATTACACAAATAGAATGAATGAAGTGTATACAATAATGTAATCATACTTCATTGTTACTAGAACTAGTTACAAAATCCACGTGCCATAAAGGACCTTCGCTTCTTCCCCACCCCCCGTGGGAATGTCAAGGTCGTCTTTAACGCCTCGTACTCTTGAAATCCCGAAACTTATCTAATAAACGTGATCCGCGGCACGCAATTTACGTCCATGTCCCGATGTATTTACCAATATATATATACAGTATACATTAAGTAATATATATCGTACGCACGTGTGGCGACACGAGGCCCTCGAGATCTCGTGTGTTGATTCCTCTGTATACGATCTATCGTTCGTAAACGACTGGTCGATCGATTTTTCGGATTTTATCATGAATATGAATCGCCGCGCTACCGCTTGCGCACGAAATGGTCTACGTACATGTATACGTACGCACGGACGCGTGCGTATATATCAAGATGGAAATTCAAAGCTTTATGGCTCGAACAAAGCGCGTGCAGAGCCCACGCGCGTTATCATTCACAGACGAGAAAACAATACACCCGACGGCGAAAATAAATATTCATCTGTTTGTGGCAATAATACATTGAATAATGTTTGACCGATCACTTTTTTTTCTCGTTACGTCGTGATGTTGTTTTTTTCTTCTTCTTACATCGTGCTCGATAATGCTGATAAAAGGAAAGTTTTTAAGACGCGATTTGCACGATCGCAAACCATGATGACACTGTGTATGTGTGGATCTTCCGGCAACAGTTCTGCGCGGGAATATTTTTGCATTTGAAAATTTTTCGCCGGATAACGATGAATAGACCGTTATGCAAAATCCTCACGAAGCTCACCGAAAATAATATTTCGAACTGCCGCGAAAATATATTATGATCTCTTCATTCGAAAGAACATGGAGACGATTCTTTTGTTTACACGGGGCAACAAAGGCGGAGAACACCCTGCCACACCTCCGCGCACTGCCGCGTAAGACCACAACAAAAGCCCAAAAATAAAACCAATCTCTCCTCCCACACACACACCTCCTGTTCGATTAAACGTAAAAATAGCGCAGAATCATCGCGCGAGCTCTCGGAATCGGCGCATCGCGTATATATAAAGATACACATCGCAGAACACAAAACGCGGCCTTTCAACATTTATTTACGCTCTCACTGTTTGCTCAGGGGTATATACCTTCTATATACATACAATATACAAAGCACACTGAAAAATCGCGTTCTATGACGCGCGTGCGTCCGAAAGCGAGAGTCGCGCGCTCCGTTCTAATTTCAGAGTGAACGAACTCGACCCGCCGCAAGGTCAGTCCTGGCGCGGCTGAACTTCGTTTCGAAGTGCGTTTATGCGCGCGCGCTCGTAAGAGGAGAGGTCATATATATATACGAGGGAGAGATTATCGCAAACGGTGCGAGTAATTAGGGTCAATGCGAATGTCAAATGAGAGATAACGCGCGAGGTTTATGAAGAAGGTGATGGGTGTTTTCGCTCGCTGCAGGTTTACAATCGAGGTAATGTGTGTGTGCGAGTTGTCCCGGGCAGTATCGGGAGATTTTTATTGAGATATTTGTTTGCGGGCGGTAAGAGGTTGACGTTGGTAGGCTTGAATTAGGGTATAAACGGCTTAAATTTAATGAGATGATGTGTGATAGATACAGAGATAAATCTTGCTATCGTATGTAATATTGAAAGTTATTGGAAGTAATAGGGTTGTTTTCGTGACGATTTAAACTCATTTATTTTATTTCAATAGAAAACATTTATAAGTGTACTCTTACTTATGTGATGTCAAGCATTAAAATAAAAGATAAACCATTATGTCACACTGAAAATTTATTCTTTGTCAAGAAAAATCATCATTTAAACTGCATAACCGCATATACAATAATTCAAATTTACCTCATTTCCACTGTAATACAAATTAGTTTTGGGAAGCGATGATTTGCATCGTACATTCGGGATTTATAATGTCATGATTTATGCTGGTAACAA
>JAPYZO010007940.1:0-12956 GCA_030522905.1 Torymus flavipes | reverse complement strand
CAATAATTCTCATTTCTCGCTAAAAGCCGTTCCAAATGCGTAGATCAATCCCACATAAAAAAAAATAAATCTCGCACGGAGTCAATTACGTAGGATCCCGAGAAATCCCAAGGTGAGATGAGCTAGCGTTCGCGGCGACCGGTAAAAGTCCGCTATCTCGCACATAGGTACAGTGGCGGCGCTCAAAGCGCATCTCTAAAAGCGGCCTGATGAAGATCGATGATCGATTCAGCCGTCAATATTTTCACACGCCGTCGTGACTCAGCGAGGACTTCGCGCCCATAACTCTTATCTCCCTCTATGTTCATACATCTCTAAATCGTTTATTTCTCCGGCCGGTCTATTTAGAAGTGCAATTATTGTTTTCCAAGAGGCATCCAGAACGCCATAAACAACGTTAAAATAGACCTGCAGCAGCAACGTGTATTTATTCACGCGAGCGAGTCCTTTATACCGAGAATCGTCGAAAATATTGACTGCAGAATCGATCGTTGATCTCGTGCCGTAAAGATGCGTTCGGTGTTTGTTTTCACGCGCCTGCGCGCGCGGTGCGCGCCTATAATGGCGATCACTGGAAAAAGATCAACGATATCGCGCGTCAGTGTTTTTTTACGCTGCCATTATCTGAGAAACACCCTCCGCGAGCATTTTTCTCTCTCTCTCGACTGTACTAATCTGAGCTTAAACTCAGTAACAACACTTATGAGTAGAGAGTTTCGTTACTTAACGTTAGTCGAGATTACGTACGGTACACTTACGTGGCTTATCTCGGGAAAAATTTATATAGTTCAATCACAACAATGATAAATTAAACACTTGATATAGAAATAATGGAATACTTGCCAACCGAATAAGCAATAGCAGTATAGTCAGAGGAATTTACACAATGACTTTCTGCTAGTCGGTCTGGATTTTCTCCAGTACGGACGAAAACAGCGTCTTATTAATCTTTGCCAGCGCAGTGGAATTCCGTCGTCTCTCGTCATTTTCGCCTCAATGGGCTTGAAAATACCAGCGCTCAAGAGTCAAAATTCAATGAATGGGCAGCGCGGTTCGTCCTTGGCGAAAAAATTCATAGAAATTCAAATATATGCCGAGACGTTGGTATTGTGCGTGCCGCATGTCACTGGACTCTCTTCACACTAGTTTTCGCTGATCGTTGAGAAACGCGAGCTAGCGTTACGTGTCCTGATGATGATGATGATGATGATGATGATGATGCTTTCGTACTTTCCCAGCTGGCAAAAATTTTTGTAATATTTTCGTCCGGATATAGATGCTTGAAGAGACCTGTGTATTTTTATGCTCGTAAATGAGATTATTTTACAAACGGACACTGATAAACTCGGTGCTGGCAGAGCGTCGAAAAAGTGTGAGAAAAAAAATGTTTAAAAGATGAGAAAAAGCAAAAGTGCATCGGTATGGTTCTTAAGTACTAGAATCTTGTGCTGGTGAACGACAATGAATCTATTATTAGTTACATAAGCAAATACTCAATGACACGTCATTATGAGCCGCAACAATTATCAATAAGTTTTTTGTTCATCAGTGCATTGTCACACTCTATATTTAAGAAAAATCGCACAGACACACACACACACTCGTTCAAGTACATCCGTGAAAACAATACCGCCACCAGACACAACATCATTACCTGCACCTCCGCTAAATCAAAAACTACGATTAAACTCGATCTTTTTACAAAACCAAACACAAAACAAAGTCACAAAAAATACTCCTCGTATATACGCTTCTCGCTTGCAAGAGAGCAAAACAGAGCGCAGAGAGGGGGGGGAGAGAGAGAGGGAGGGAGAGAGAGAGAGAGAGAGAGAGAGAGAGAGAGAGAGAGAGAGAGAGACAGAGAGAGAGAGAGAAAGAGAAGCGTCAACTGCGCAGATGCAAAAATAGTTTCCTTTGTGGCTCGTCGAGCGAGAAATTATTGCGTTACTTATTGAAATTACCCTGTCGTCGCTGCGACAAGTTACATTGTATATCTCTTGGAAAAAAGAAGGAAAAACGTTTCATCTCTCCGGGATATTGCCGTAATTATCTCAACTTATGGACGGCAGTGTGGCAGCAAGAAAAAAAATTACAGGTGTACGTGGTGTTACATGGTGTATATACACACGATAGGGTGCATAGTAAAAAATATTTCTCGCGTGCTGCGTGCGTTTAAAGGGTTAGAATTATTAATCAAAGCCTGGGTGCAATGCACTGAAGTCAAAGAAGTTTCTATCTTCGGCGACGACATTTTTCGATATGCACGGGAACGAAGTCCGAGGAAACGTCGTCGTCTCTTTCGCCGAGCGACAGATATACATTGTCGCAATTATTCATCGATAATTGCGCGCTATGTAGAGAAGCGTGGAGCGACTTTTGCGCGGCACTGCCGTAATTATTTTTTCGACGTTGAAAGAGAGAGAGAGAGAGACACGAGCTGCCACGAGGGGGAAGAAAAAAACTGACGTGGCGAGTTCTCGCGCATAGCTAATGAGCGATATACGCGGCGCGAGGACTTTGTTGCATTTCCGCGACTGCAATTTTTATCACTGCAATTACGCCGTCGGAGAGATATCTGGAAATAAACTTACATTTTCTCGTATGCATCGCTTTTTCTTTTTCTCGGCGTGGAATATTATATGTTACATAAAAACTCTCGATGTTGATAAATATTCTTATCCCTGCAGGAAAATGATATTCATGCATACGCTGATGAAATGCAGAATCTGATGTTTTGAAAACGTTTTCGATGACGATGATTTGGCGATTGACTGATTAGAACAAATATACGCAGTAATTTTAAGATGCTGTTGGCCTGAGACAAAGAATATCGTGTCGTATTTCAAAGATTATGAAACATCAATATGAATCAATTTGTTATTTACAAACTTTCGAATTTTATGATTATTAAGCATTTGTAAGTGTACAAAAAAATTTTGTGAGCTTGCTAATTAAATAAGAATATTAATATATTTTTTTCATTGAATATCTATTATATATCTAAAATATAACTTATTGTTAGACGCATAAAATTATGTACATATGCCGCCCAAAATAAATAAAAAAATATGAATTGAAAATTTACAACTATTGCACAGCGTATTTATATAATAGATTAAAGTAGTTTATGTATATTACGTGTATATTGCTTATATATATATTTCTATGCTAAATAAAATAGTTAAAATTTAAAATTTGCAGATCTTAATATTATTACTAGATTGATCACAAAAACGAATACATTGCATTTATAATAAATTAGGGAACATTATACGAACTTACTATTCTAATTTATTTACACGTAAAATTTAACATCATGCAAATGTTAAATTTAACGTTATAACATTTATCTATAATATTTTAACATATACATATTTACAAATAAATTAAACATCAACTTGAATCTAGTCAAATGTATATTTTTATCAATCATTGTCTTTATAAATTATCCCATACATTACCATAAAAGATCCAAAATACTCCAAATTTACTAAAACTTTAAAATCATATAACCATGAGAATTGCGTTAACACATCAGTGGAGTACAAAGTAACTGCGCAAAATGTAAAAATATCACAAAAAACATCGTGAAAACTACACGTAAAAATAAAGCGTGAGAAAGTGCTTCTGCACACCAAACTCTCTAAAAATGGAATGAGCGATATAACACTGTACGATAAAACGAAATGCGCAGTCGCAAAAATTTCGTTTAATGGATTCCCGCGAAGTAGTTCTAATCGTAATTTATTGAGAAACCGAGACCAGGTCGAGGAGTTAGCGTTCCCAATATCTACGTGCATTAGTAACATATCTTGCGGTTAGTCCGCCGATAATGTGGATATTATAGATAAGGTGAGACTTAGTCGAAGAGAACAAGCCATTTTTACCTCTGGCGAAAGGCTTTCTCCCAATGAATCATTGATGAGTGCGGACGAACAGAAATGAACATGTGCATCAACGTTTGCGCAGTGCCACGTATGACTTTCTTTTGTCATGTGCGTCTTTACAACTCTAAGATGAATTTGCGAATCCTAAAAGTAATGCACAAAACTTGAATAACACAATGCAAAAAATAAGTGGGGAATTCGCACCCATACCCTTTCGAGTCTTAAAATGTATTGGTTTATGGCGACCACTAGAGTGGCCAGCTAGACTAAACTTAGCTTACAGTGTGTTCACCTCCTTGATACTTGTTGTGCTTGTCACCATCTGGCTTTTCGTGTTGATAGCGGTCTGCCAGATGCCGGTAAACGACGATTTGTTCGCTGAAAATGTCTTTATGATGTTTGCTCTTCTCAATGCCATCTTCAAAGCATCCAATGTATTGCTGTCGCGTGAACGTATAATCAACATGCTGAATATGATTCAGGATGAAAGATGGCATAAACTACGGAATGATGAAGAAATTGAAATTCAAAATAGATACAGCAAGACTATAAGGTTTGTATTACACTTATACATATACATATACGGTGCAAAAATACAGAGTTTCCAATCGTGCGTAAGTACTCGATATATTTATATGTTTTTATGATCAAGTTAATCATAATACAAGTCAAAAAAATATTTTTATACCACTCTAACCTCTTTTTATACCACTCTAACCTCAAAATCACAACTTTGGTATGATTTTTCGGCGCTCATGGTATAAAATATCGTATGAAACTATTGTGGGAGGTGTTTTTTCTCGCTTCGCTCGTGCGAAAAACCTCGAGCAAGTTAGAAAACCACCTCCCACAACAGTGTCATAATATACTATTAAGTGCACAAAAACGTAAAATAATTTTAAGTAACAGAAAATGTAGGTGTTGTGCAGATTTCATTCCTTTTTTTTTGTACATCAAGTGCACTAATTTCTATAAAAAACGAATGTGCGACCACAACAAACGAAAACCAATCAACTACTTCACGTGTAACTTTTTCGTAGAAAGATCAGTGTTTATTTTACAACTGCAGTCTTCATCGCGATAGCCCTGCGAGTGATAGCGCCGCTTCTCGACTTCAGCGACGAGATAAAGCTACCTGTGGATGCCTACACACCCTGTAATGTCGAGATGTCCGGCTGTTACTGGTCACTCTATTGGCACCAAGCTATTGGAACTGGCGTAGCCACCCTGACGCACGCATCCAAGGATTGTCTGATATCCGCGCTGTTGTTGCAAACCTGTTCCCAACTGGAGATTCTGAAACATCGGTTGTTGAGCATTCCGGAGTTGTGCGGACAGGCGAAGAACCAAGACGAAGAGTCTGATCGCGTGGTGACGCTGGAGAAAAAATTGATAAGAGAATGCATACAAGATCACGAAAGTATTTTCAAGTAAGTAAGTAAATCTTGAAGTTTGAGCTAAACATTGTGTATCAATGATTGAATCTTGATTTTGGACTTGTTCGTAGGTTTGCGAAAATACTGAATAAAAGCTTGAACGTTATGTTATTTGGACAGATAGCTGTAACTCTACCAAATTTGTGTTTGAGTATTTACTTACTATCCAAACAGAACATAGGCAGTATGGAGTTCATGATGACTACGCAGTTCTTTTCTGCAGTCGTCATAGAATTATTCTTCTTTTGTTGGTATGGAAACGAAGTAACTTTGAATGTAATACTCCAATGATGCGTTTATTGTTTCAAATCAACAGAAGAATTTAAACAGTACAGTAACTATATTTTAACATACAGAGCCTGGACATCGAAAACGCTGTATATGAAATGGATTGGACAGCACTGACGATCAGTTCTAAAAGAGATTTGTTACTGATTATGATACGAACCTCAAAACCGATTTTGTTTCGTGTTGGACCAATCATGAATATGAATATAGATTCATTTTTAAGTGTGAGTTAAACAAAATTTTGTAAAAACATTAAAAAAAAAACACTTTTAATACGTTTTGTGTTTCAGATAATGAAAACATCGTATTCTGCATTCAGCGTCTTACAATCAACTGGAAAATGAAATGTGCCACAGCAAATATATGATTGTAAATGAAAAATTTAGTGATACAATAAAAGAAAATCTATTTTAATACTTTAATATTATTTACTTTTAATATTTTTGTTTTATTTATATTTGATATAAATACAATTTACGAAAATATATATTATTCAAATTATAGAAAACTTCTTTTATTAATTTTTGATAGCTTCATTATTTTTAATAGCAATAGAATTAAACATTAAAATATCGTAAAACACATTTTGCTACGGATAACAAATATTCTTTATTTTATATTTGAACGTTGAAGAAGGCGAATATCGCAAGCTCGAGTAAGGGAATCACACTAACTAATTTTAAAATACTCTTATAGCAAATTGTAAACTGCGCAGACGCGATATATTCTCTTGGAAATGCATTGAATAACTGCACTTTTAATGGTGTAATTAATAAGGGATGAAAAATGTACAAGACGGCGACAGTTTGTGCAATACACGATACGTCTCAGGCGTCTCAGCAATGTAAATTTTACAGGAGTACGTAGAAACAACGTCTTCGTCGTAATATTCCGTATTTTCAAAGGCTTAATGGTGTGTTATTATTGATATAATATTAATATCGATAGGTATCATGCGCAAAGATGCTAGGATAAGAGTGGGGGGCTTTCTCGATGCCAGTTGCAAGAGAGCAGTCGCCGAGTTTCAATCTTGAAAGTTATTATTTTTGACATATTAATAAAGTAATAATATACCTCCAGAACTTTATTTTAGGATGTATGAATGGTTATCTCTAAATCGTATAATGAAATTTCAAGATAGCATTGAATATCGAGTATTGCCAATACCATTTACAGTATTGACATTATGCGGAACTTGGTACCCAGAAAATTGGCCGGTTAAACAAAAACGTATTTATTCACTTTTTACAATGCTGCTATTAGTTTTGGGTGTTATCCTATTTATCGAAATCACGATAAAAATTATTTTAATGAAGAAGACAGATGATTTTGATTTAGAAAATGTATTTGCTGCAATAGTATTTGCAGTAGGTATTTACAAGAAAATTAATATTCTCTATTTCCGCGCAAAATTGATAGACTTAATTAGTGATTATTGTAATAATGAATGGTGTCAACCGAAAAACTTTGAGGAAGCCATGATTCATCTGAAAATTCAAGAAGAAACTAGGTTTATAAAGTCAACTATTAATTAAAAAGTTATTTCTGAATACGTATCCAGTATCTTAAATTGATTATTCATTTCCATTATTTTTACAGATGGGTATCATGTTCTTATGCAATTTTTATTCTAGTTTCAGTTCTTTTTAGATCAGTTACTCCTATGTTAGAATCTGGAACATTTATAATTTTACCATTAGATGGATGGTATCCTTATAACATACGTAGTTTCATTGCGTTTTGGTTAACATATATGCATCAAATTATTAGTGGTGTCACACTCTCATGCATGCACCTTAGCACTGACACATTGTTTGTAGGCCTACTAATACAAATAAAGTATCAGTTAAATATATTAAAACATAGATTAAGAGAATTGGGAAATTTGAATTGTAATAATAGTGATTATAAGGTAAAAGCAGATAAACCAGAGAAAGAAAGCTCTATTAAAGCTATAATTACGCAGCGTGTTCGTGAACATGAGAATATTTATCGGTAAACTTCACTATTTTACAATGAATTTAATGCAGGAAAATAAATAATAAGTAATATTTTTATCTGAAGGTTTGCAGATTATTTACAAGAAACTTTTAAGCTATTACTTATGGGTCAAATGGTTGTTGTTATTCCAAGTCTTATAATAAATGTATATTTTCTATCTGTGTATACTGATAGACTAAATTTGAAATATTGTATGACTTTCTTTTTTGCTATAGTATCACTGATGCAAATTTACATGTTTTGTTGGTACGGGAATGAAATTCTTTTAGGCGTAAGCATAAATGACTTCATACATAAAACAATCACTCGCTTACGATTTTTTATAAAAAAAGAAATTAAAAAAAATGTGCATTTATGTATATTACAGAAATTATTTCAAAATCTTTTTGTAGAGTATAGATGTTGGTGATGCGTTATACGAATGCAACTGGATGACACTTGATCAATCTACACGAAAACTTTTATTAACAATAATTACCCGATCATCTCAATCAATTTCGATGTCAGCTGTTAGCGCGATTCCTTTAAATATAGATTCTTTTATAAAAGTAAGCATATAATAAACATTATATATAGAACCTATCAATTTACTGTAAAATTATGTCCACAGATAATGAAAACATCGTACTCTGCATTTAATCTTCTCCAACAAACGGCAACTCAGTACTAGAAATCTCAATCCCATTATAACCATTTCGAATATTTCAAGCTTTTTAATGAAATAAGAAATTGTGTACTGTGCAGTCAGTTTTGATAATAAATGAAAATATTTTTTACCGTTGATTAAAATGAATTCGTTGGCTATGTTTTTACGTCTTTTTTTAAATTATTTTAAGGTGTCGTTCTTTTATCGATTTTCTATAAGTGCGCCAAATTTTAGTAAGATTATGAAATTATTCAACTTCAAAGTTCAACTCTTATACACGGGTTCTTATGGAAGTACCTTGCTAAAATACCAAATACTTAGGATGGAGGCCCCATAAGTTTATTAAAAAGACTTCAATTTTTGTTTTCTTAATACTATAAAAAGAATGATTTCTAGTGGAACCGTAAAAATATATGGCAACAAATTATTTAGACATCTTTATCAACACATCTATACCGTATTTGATGGCCAAAATGCAGGTTTAGAGTGATTATCTCACTTGTTTTGTCGTTGATGTGATATTTTTTAAAGATTAACGTTTTACATATCGAACTTCATAACGCAATTATTTTTAGAAGGATCTGTCATTTGCATTTTGCATTGGAAGTTAATAGTTATTGGTCATGTAAATAACAGAAGCGGGACAAGGCTCTATGTTAAAAAAACTCATTCCCAAATATTTATTCCTTTTCACTTTTATCGTCATAAACGATCTAGATCTTTGGCCGTGGGAGGGGGTGTGCGATGAGCAGGGTAACGGTGTGCGGTGCCAAGGGATATTTTCTTCATGCTCCACACGCTAAGACCTATTTGATGGCATCAACGACTTTTTATAAAATACTAAATTTCTTTGAAACTTAACAAAAATGTGTTTTGAATATTACCATGAAGATGATTTGAAACAGTAGTATAGATCTCTACTATACCGACATCGCCATTTTATTTGTTTTCAACAATTATACTTTTTTGAAAAAAGAGTGATGTTCTTCGGCAATGGTACAAGTAATGTCTTTTGAAACTTTTAGGAAATTTCTTTTTGCGGAAATCGTATTTTAAATTTAATATTTTGAACCACTATTTCCGAAAATTGTAGTACATGAAATTGAATCAAAATTTAACAAGACATTGTTTGTCTATGTAAAAATATGTAAAACCTTCCGTAATATTATAGTGTGCATTGAAAATATACACAGTGAATAGCGGAATAACGGAGAAGAATTAGGATACCAAGAAACCTAAAAACTGATATTGTGATTCAATGGTAGTCTGCAGTAAGGTCTAAAAGCGAAAGGAGTGAATTATAACATAATTTAAGATAAAAATGTAGTCCATTTCTGGGCCAGTTTTGACTAAAATAAATATATATATATATTATATAGTAATAAACGGGTCATTTTTTGTATCATTGCTGGTGTTAAGCACTACATCACCCTTTTTTGGAAAAAGTTTTTAGAATTGTCTTTAATATGATGGCAATGCTGATGTGATATCGATCTTTGCTACTGTTTCAGATATTCTTAATTTCTCATCAAATTGTTCACATAAAATCACGAGTAACACATAACTTTATAAGACAAGAGTTTACTATTCGCGGATGCGATACAAGAGACTTGCGTGAAATTTAATGATATAGTGAAATAAAATGTGTCTAATAAAATAAAAAAGATATTGAAAATAAAACTTGTAAAAACTTCTGCGCATCGCACTAGAAGCAGACATAAGTTCTAATGTTTGTTGATGGCCGTACAAATAGTTGGCGCCACTATACACAAAGAAGAAGAAGAAGTTAACGAATATGTCGTTTAGAACTTATTGGCCAGAATACACATCCAGAACTACTCCTTCAGTAGAAGTAAGCCATATTTAAAACGATTTTTTATCTGATTATACGTTACACAGAAATTACAAAAAAAATCTCTAGCGGGGTCCCCATTTGGCATGGGACCAACCGCTGGTATTTTAAAGTACTAGCTTTAATAGGAATATTTCTTATACATTCTTTTATCAAACATTATCTGCAAGGTATATGTTTTGTAAGTTATTTCATTTAACTTTTTTGTTTTAACGATATTGTCTTTATCGGAATTTCATTGTGCAATTTTCGTGGTCTTTTTCAAATCTCTTATAATACTCATCCTCTGGTATATTTCTCTAACCTAAATTATGCATAGAATTGAAGCTATGACATTCTACGATGATGATGATCCTATTTTGTGAAATGAAAAATAAGTATTAAGGTTTTTCTTGGCTGGAAGTATTATAAATACGTATCTATGTATATACTGCAGAAAAAATAGTCAACAAAAAAGTTTACGAAAATGATTATGCAAATAAATTACATTTTTATGTATACATATTCATAACGAGTTATGTAACTCTACTATGAAATAGTATGTTAAAATTTGGTTAATTTAAATATTTCACAAATTTAGTATTACTTAATTTTTTGCACTATACAAATAGGTATAATACACGAGTTAAACCACCACTGGTCGCATTAAAGTATAGCTAAGGCAGATTGTAAAGTGCGCAGACGCGTTCTCTCAGTAATGCATTCTCTTGTGAATGTATCGAACATCTAAATTTTAAATACTCTAATTAATAAAGAATTAAGAATTTATATGTAAAAGGTGCTGGCAATCACGCTAGCAGTGGAGGATAATTTAAATGTTACAAGTGAGCGGAAGAATAACGTTTACCGGTGTATTATTGTTTACTTCAAAAGGGTTCCTGATATGTTATTATTGATAAATTTTTTATATTGATAGTTTCCGTGTGCAAAGGTGAAAATAGCAAGAGTGGGGGTATTGAAGAGAGCAGTTGCAAGGGAACTTCCGTGGAGTTCTGATCTATTCATCTGTAATTTATTCAATTTTAGTGTAATTTAAAACATAACAAAAATGATTTCTATCAGAAAAGTTGGTTGACGCTTTTTTTTTAAGTGACAAAATGAAAATTGATGATAGTATTGAATATCATTTTTTACCCGTACCATTTACAGTACTAACTCTATGTGGAACATGGTACCCAAAAAATTGGTCAAGAAAAGCCAAAAGAATTTATAAATGTTTTACCGCCACAGTGTTGATTTTGGGCATTATTTTATTTTTAGAAACGTTTGTGAATATTGTTTTAACGATTGGCACAGACAAATTCAATTTAGAAAACGTTTTTACTATAAATGTATTCGCAATCGGAATTTTCAAAAAGATAAATATAATAAATTCTCGACAAGAAGTGATAGAGTTTTTTCGGAACTATGTTGACCATGAATGGTATAAGCCACAAAATTTAATAGAAACTATTATTTGTAAGAGAATTGCATCAGAAACAAGGTTTGTAAAATAGTTTTCATTGTACAAAACTATAATGATGAGTTTTACTCCAAAAAATTCTTCAAACATTCTAGACGAGTATCGTTAGTATATGCCATTTTCATTGGCATAGCTCTTCTTCTGAGATCTATTACGCCTATTATAGAAGCCGGAACACTGATAATTTTACCAATAGAAGTTTGGTGTCCATATAGTGTGAATACTTTGTTCATATTTTGGCTAACGTATTTTCACCAAATAATTAGCGGTGTGACACTTACATGCATGCATCTCTGCACAGATACTTTATTGGTTGGACTTTTATTGCAAATGAGTTGCCAGTTACATATTTTAAGAAATAGGTTACGGAATTTTGGAAATAATAATCCTAATATGTTATCCAAAGAATATAATGAAATCTATATCAAAACGACAATTGTACAACGTGTTCGAGAACATGAGAGTATTTATCGGTAAAAAAAAGTAAATTTCTATGACTGACATATTTCTCACAATTAACATAATACTTTTTATGTCTAGGTTTGGATATGATTTGCAAAAAACTTTTAAGCCGATACTTATTGGTCAAATGGTTGTAGTTATACCTAATTTCATCATAAATATATATGTTCTATCTGTATATACTGATAGATTTAATGTAAAATATTTCATGACGATCTTCTTTGCTTTAGTACCAACGATGCAAATTTATATGTTTTGTTGGTATGGTAATGAAATCTTTTTAGGCGTAAGTAATATAATTAAAATTACCAATTTAAATTCTCTTAAATATCTTATTTTGAAAATTTTGACAAGTAACCTTTTCAATAACAAAAGGTAATACGGAATATTTTCATTTTAGAGTACAAATGTCGGTGACGCATTATACGAATGTAACTGGACTACCTTCAATAAGTCTACAAAGAAAATCCTCTTAACAATAATCACTCGGACATCCAAATCTATTCTAATAACAGCTGGTGCAGTTATTCCATTGAATTTAGATTCTTTCATACAAGTAAGTTTATTTGAAAAAGAAAATCTAAAAATAGGTACATTAAAAACTTTATTTGCAGATAATGAAAACTTCATATTCTGCTTTTAATCTTCTTCAACAAACGGTAGCTCGTTAAAGAAGTAAATAAAAAGATATATTTTTGTAGTAAAGAGAGTATAACAAACGCCATAATAAAGGATCAGTATGAATATCAAATAATTTACTATTACTATGTTTACTAACAAGGAGAGTCCACACCCTCCGGGAAACGGATTTCCTCGGGCATTAGAGAGTCGATTTCTGGTACCTAAAAATGAAGCCCAGTGTGCCTAATTCCATCTCATAGGCCCTTTTTCTTGAGATATGGGCAATTTAATCTCAAATATC
>JAPYZO010007937.1:0-11603 GCA_030522905.1 Torymus flavipes | reverse complement strand
CACGCGAAACAATAACGCCGCGTGTGTGTATATACAAATGTAATGCGCGCTGCGTCGACGCGCGATAAAAATGCGCTTTATATTTCCTGTGCTCGCGTGTATGTGTACCTGGATACACGTAAGAGAGGGAGGAGATGCTTTTAGCAGCGCGTGCGCGGCTCTTTACGACGAGAGAAGTGTAAACAGGATATTTGCGCTTTTTTCCGGACGTTAATGGCTTGCGAAATGCGGATTATGTTTGATTTTGAGAAGAGAGGACGAGTAGACAGTGGGGCGAGACATGGTAATGAGGTTTACGCGTATAATATAGAGCGATGGGCGAAAATGTTTGGGGATATTTTTAAGGAAGAGCTGCGATATTTACGTTTTTCTCCGAATCTGAAATAAATTCGTTAATGTGTAAAAAGTAGTTTGCCACACCTGTTGCTTCGAGCACACATAGTTTATTTGTCAAAATTCCCAGTTCCCCGTCATTTTGCAGCAACATTTACATCTATACGTCATGTAATATCGCTCTATACACAACTGAGAACTTATATACATCCACAAAAACTCTTCTCGCGACAAACACAAAAAAAAAACCTTCGAATCCTCTCGCTCTCTAATCTCCGCGTTGTATAACTCCCGACAATAAAAAAAAACTCTCTCGCGCGCGATATAAAACGAGCAATGAAACCCGCAGCTCTACGACGCAGGCGCGCTAACGAGCGATGACGCGCGCAAACAAACTGTCGGCTGACCTCCGCCGGCGGGTGATAATGCGCCGCGAGCGCGCGGGAGTCTCGTGTCGCGCGCCACGTAGACGCATATTATACTGAGGTCGCGAGGTCACGTGGATACCGCCGGCCACGAGGTACGAGGATCGCGTGGCGTCTGATGTAGATGCATAGTGGGAACGAGGATAGAGGAGAGATTCGCTGACGCCGCGAGTTCTTTTTTTATATATATAGAGTGTCGAGTGTTTACGTCGCGGATGTAGAGGAATAAAGTAAGCCGATATCCGCGTCTGTCTGATATGCGCGGTATTTACTAATATTGCGAACGAGTGGTTTTTGTTTAAACGGTCGTTCTATTTTGTATATAATCTTCTTGTTTATTAATTTCTTTTTGGATGAGATTGTACGTAATTTTGCGGATATAGGCGTGAAATTGAGAAACGCACGGCGTTCGTGTTTTCGCGCGTCGCGGTGACTAAAAGGATTAAGTACGAGTTTCATTTCGCCTTTTTGCGACGTATAAAGCTTGAGGCGCGCATCAGCCACGCGTGTAAAGTAAGCAACTACCTTATAATCTTGATAGATGCGTTAAAAATATAATTCATACGCCATTAGATTTTTAACAAGATTATACACATCGCGCGTTATTTATCGCCGTTCGCGCGCAGGGATTACCGCAGCAGCTCGTTGATTAAATTTTATGCTGCTGTCCCTCGCGTTTTTCAAACCTCTCACTTTCATTTTCCGCTACTCTCTCAAACTCCCCTTGCAATTGAAAAAGAAAAAAAAGCTCCATCTGCCAATCCACCTCGACATCACAACATTTCAACTCGCACTTCTCTTCTCTTTCCCCCCTATATACAGCGTCGATAAAAACAATCGATGATCTGGCGCACGCGGGGCGGCAATTTATCTCGGCTCTTTTAACGCAGGGCCAGTAGGGGGGGGCGTAAAGGCACGTCGGTCTCTCTTGCGCGATAGCTTATCTCCAAGAAAGAGAGAGAGAGACACACATACGCGCACGACCCGCGCGTGTACTTATGTATATATATACTTCCTCGCCGTAGGCCCCGCGCGCGGGTCGATACCACTCGGCGATAACGACCCGGTTAATATCTGATGAACGTGCAAAAACAAAGGTGTGCTATCTGCCGCCGCGTTGTGATACGCGACTTTTTTTCTCTCCGCCTCCTCCTCCTCCTCTTTGCGTCTGTTCTTTTCTTTTTTTTGGAGGGTTGCGGAGAGTAGTCTATGTCGTTGAGATAGTGGCGTATGGGGGTGTCTGTTTTCTAGGTTTTTTCTGACGTTGCTGAGTGAGAACGAGTGGATTTATTATCTCGGCAGAGTTCGTCGAAAGATGGTTAAAATGATATAGCTCATCACGAGGATTATGTAGCTATACGGTTGATTTGGCGAATAGATGTACTTGCGTGTAAATATTATCAGGAGTTCAGTACATCAGATAATATTTCAGTGATTGTCGCACCGCGCAGGTGTTGCGTTGATAAATTTAGACGTGTTGTGATCGATGTAATAATGAAATAGATTATATTGCGCTCGATTCCGGGAAATAGAACGGCGCTCAGCTGTTGCCACTTATATGTTACTGAAAAAACTCTAAGGTTGATTAATATCGCAACTATCCCGTGGCTCGATAAACCTGTCAACAAATACATTGTGATACCGAGAAGTCATTTAAATGGATATAATAGTCGTGGCAAAAGTTCACGGTAAAATGCACAATTTGCAAAAAAATGTTTATATAAATTGCAATCGCCGTATATACGATAAATCCAATCGCAATGAAAATTCCCTATACCTATACATTATCTAACCGTAAAATCAAGCGGAATGATGCCAATAAAACTCGCGTTCCGAGAAATATATATATTTACTCGCTCCGTAAGACCATTTAGCTTCTAATCCTAAATAAATTACTACGCTTCGATCCGGCTCGTCCACTTTACAACATAAACTCCGAACAATCAAGCTCTCTCCGCTCTCCCTCGATCCAGCTCATAAAGCCGTACGCAGATCGTACGAAACAGCGCAGCCCTTCGAGCGACGCATTACTGCCAAACGCACACACACAGACATTTGCTATATACACTCCCATCCCGGAATCGCGATTCAACCGTGTTCTGCCGACTTCATAATATACTTACACACTCCTGTGAGTGCGCATGCAAACGTCAGTCGCTCTTCGAGAGAGAGAGAGAGAGACGCCAGTCGGTAGCGCGCAAATCGAGAGTTGACTTTAACGAGGCCGACTCTGCACTCGTTATACGGTGCATCGACCTCGGGGAAAAGAGCGATAAATTAAAGGAGCTTATCGGCGATCGTTCGCGCGCTCGCGCCGGCCAGAAGCTCGCGCATGCAGATGCGCAGCAGCAGCAGCATCCGAAGCCGCGAGGCAGGATGCGCGCGAGCGCGCGGGTTTTGTTCGAGCGAGCTTGGGCGTAAAAAAGGGATATATTGGCCCTTTACGTCCCCTTATTTACGAGACCGTAAACCGTAAACTCTTCGGCCGCGCGGTATATATACATGTATCGAGAGTTATACGTGCGTGTGTGTCCGCTGCGCTTTTTTGCGCATATGAGTGATCTGTGTATACATGTGTGTGTGTATAAGTCGAGGCCGGTAGTAATAGTGGAGTTGGCGGAGTGCAGTTCAATTTATGAAATTTCGAGTCTATTTGTTGTCCCTGGACGGTACATAACTCGCGCGACAAATGGCAAAATTTATGGCACTGTCGGAGGGACGTCGTTGACGCGTACTTCTGGTAGTTCGCTATGTCGCGAGGCGCGTACACTTGTTTGTCGAGGCTACTGCTGCTCGTCTATATAGTTACTGCCCGGTTGACTGCCTCGTATATACTGTGACAATTGACAGGGGAATATCTTCGGTGGAGTGTATAAAATTCGTTTTGGTTCCGTTTGGTTACGAGGCTGTTTCAGTTTGCGAATTACGTAGTTGTAATATTAGTTTGAATAAAATATAATAGAGCTAAATTCTTGTTTTATATTTTTGAACTGAATAATTAAGTGAAAGAGTAACGTAAGGGGTTAATACACAATAAATTAAACTGCATTATCAAGTACACAAGTTTGTAAGATAATGTAGGTATAAACACGTGTTCGGTGTGAATTAACGCATATACAACAGGATAGAATATCTCGAATACAAATCAATTATCAATCTTTTATTATCGCTATGAAAGAAAGGCGAAATAATCGGGTGACATTTAAAACCGATTGTTTCCTCATTTTATTGTCAAATAAAATTATATAAGTGATTCGACAACATCATATGTATAGATTCAATAAGTAACATTCTAACGTTAAGATGATTGATTACCTTTATATTTTGTCCGACTAAGCAATACACTGTTGCAAAAACTAAATAAGCAAACGAAAACCCATACAGGAAGCTTCTTGGTCGTACCGTTATGACGTACGTCATTTTCTGCGCTCGGCGTTACAAAATTATACAGAATTGACAAGCAAAATAAAAACCTTGTCGGCGTATGTACGTCCTCGTTAGATTTAATGATTCACCTTGAATAAAGACATCATCTTAGTTAGCACATCATGGACATACAACAAAAATATATTCCTGGCAACGTTTTACTTTATACCGCTACCCGACTATATTACTTTCACTTGCACCAATAGAATATATTTTACCATATTAGTAAGGACACGATCGGAGTATTAGATATCCACGCGCACATTCAAACCTTATATACCAATGGCACACTTCAACCCAATTAGAGAGGCTCAACGACGTCAATTAAACCATGCTCCGTTCGCAAAAAAAAGGGAAACTTAAAAATTTTCCACTACAAGTATCGACAAAAAGCACACATCGCGCAGAACCTATACGTGTCAATTAACCTGGCTGTCTTCCTGCTTCGCCAAAGAAGCGCGCAATTTATAAATTAGATTTAGCCTTATATCTATATAACCTTACAACTCGCGCGCTTCTTGCCGCACGCCGCATCCGCGCTCGCATCCGATCAATTAGCGGATTCCACGGAAGGCGTCGCCGCGTCCTTACGGTCTTTCCCATCCTGTTACGTTCTATCCACACTCTCGGTGGAAAAAGCCGCCGAGACACAGAGACCTACATAGCCCGCCGGCAGCTTTTCGCGGAACGCTCGTAACTTCTCTCCGTCGCGGATTTCTGTACGTATATATGCACGTGGGACGGCCTTGTATAATAACAGCTAAAAGACGGAACATTAGCGCCGAATGAAGGGTTTCGCCCGTGGCGCAGCGTCGTCGTAAATTATTGCCGCGCCCCGAAAAGTTTTAGTGCCACGTGCGAGTCTTACTCTCTCCGCGAGAGGGAATAGTGGCCATTTTGCTCAAAAGTGGCGATTCTAATGTAAAGTTAGGCAAAATAAGCAGTGTCTTGTATACGAGAAGTATAGTCGGCGGTTTACGAGCTTACGCGCTGCGGGGAAGTAATTTTTAGGTAGTCTCTTGGAGGGCTTTTAAGGAAGGATGCCTCGTACACGCGCTGCGTTTAATAAGCATTTTAAAACAGCGCGCAGGTGTCTCGTGCAGCCAGAGTCGAATAATTTACACTGCGGAACTAATATTTACTTTTTATTGTAAATAAAATTTCTTTTATTTATACCCTTGATTGCCTCAAACACGTCCGCGCGCGCATACGAATCGCCTTTATTTTTAAAAATCACTTTGACATCACGCGGCTGCGTCTTCTCCCTATCACCTCGAATATCGATTAAGGGTCCCAGCTTATCGCCTCAAACCCACTCGCGTACACACGTGCGAGAAACTTTAGCGCGCATACAGCTTATATCTCGCGAGCGCGAGCTTCGTTTCGACTTATCTCGCGCCTCGTCGTGTTATTTAAATTGCACTGATCACGCGCCATCGTCAAGGATTCGACTCTGTACCTATATGCGTATCAGCGAGAGAGATACCTTTCGGCGAATCGAATTTAATTTCGCCTCGCGCGTATACGTCTCGTCTCCCTTTTTTTCTTCTCCCTGTCTTTCTCTCCATCGTCCGCGTTCAGCGATCGACGGGCGTGATAGCCGACAAAAGAATCTACAAGACGCTCTCGCGGGGAAAGCAATTAATAAAATAATTAGCGAGCTACACGTAGCTCCACCCACGCGCAGTATTAAATCCGCGAGCTGTGTGATGCGATAACGCGCGCGAACATGCTGCTAGAAATCGCGAAGGCTGAGTAGAGAAGGAGAGGTTGTGTATAGTCTCCAACGTCTGCCGAGCAAAATGTGGAGGCGGAAGAATGTTAATGAAGGTTCGGCGGGGGGGAGGGTGTGTGCGGGAGGAAAAAAGAGACGCGAGCGCGCGCAAGGAAAGTTAAGCGTTTTATGCCAAGTTCTTGTCGGCAAAGTGCATTATTTCACGCGAATTTAATTTCACTTAATTTTTAATTCACTCCGTGCACGGTAAAAAGTTTTAATTTAAAATTGTGTGTATGTATATGTGCGTTCTATTCTTAAAAAGTTAATGAATCACACTTTTTACAATTTTATTTTTACGTTTATATGTGTATAAAAGTTGAAGGTTACAGTGTGCAGCATTTTTAATGAGACCTTGGTAGAGTTGTAATTTTTCTGGTGTAAAAATTTTACGCTATTGCAGTAGTGCATATTATACAAAACAACGATTCGATAAAGATTGCTAGAAATTGCAGAAACGTACGATTGCTACTGCTAAATAAACACGTAATTTTTCTAATTCGCTGCAGGAAGCCACCCATCAGCCAATCACCATCAAGTACTGTTACAGATACATACACAGAAATAGCCATAAAATTCACATTGCACCTGATGCACGTGCAGCTCATACCTCCCTCCGAGCCTCTCTCTCTCTCACACAAATCATCTGTCCCAGGGGCACAAGCGATCTTCATCATCCAATAAAACCCCTCCCTATACGTATTATACGCAATTTCGAAAACGCAACTACCTTAATACCCAGCTGCAATCTCGAACTAGGAAGTTTGCCTGCCCGTACGCGGGTCGCGTGCCGAGGTATACCAGGCCCGCGAGGCGCCTCGGCGTTACGCGCCGATCGGACTAATTGCGAGGATACGTGTGCGCGCGCGGCGTGAGAAGCCGAGCGGGTTCCCACAGTCTTGGCGCGCGCACGGCCTTGACGTTGAAAAGTCGCGGAACACCCCCTCGAGTGTGTATGTGTGCGCAAGATGTAGAGGTTGAACGCGAGTGAGGTCTCTGTTCGCGTAAAAGTGTGGGATAGATAGATAGGCGGTGGTGTGGTAGCGAATCGAACGGTAATTGCTGGACGTGTACCGGGTGGATGGAGGGAAGGTGGGAGATTGAGTTGCTAAATAAGCTAGAGTGTGGTAATAAAGAATATGGAGGGGGAATTTTAAAGGAGATTCTGTGTAGAAGATTTTTAAGGTATATAACTGAAACGTGTTATCTTATGAGAGATAAATTAGGGAACTATGATAAAAATGTATTATACATTTAGAAAACGAAGTTGTACTACATTATAGTGAACAATTTTAAAATACGCAAAGAAAAATATCGACTGCTCCAAAAAGTTACCAATTATTTCTACTCTTTAAAAAAACGATGCCCGGATGTGGTAAAGCATGTAAGACTGATTTTGATTAGTGTGTAAGAAATAGGCGCGAAAATTCTCTACTTCCGCACTCAGAAAAATGACCCACCTGTATTAAGGTGATATTTCTCCTGAAAACATCCTTCAACAGTTATGAGGAATTCCTCTTACATGGAGGAACTGTTAACATGTTGCAGAAAACGTCGTCTTCTGCCACAGGAGGAGGTTTCCTCTCCTGAGCAGAGGATTTATAGATAATTTTCAGATAATAAGATAAGATAACGAAAAAGATGAAAAAAATTGGCATAAAGGTAACAAGACAAGATAAAAAGTAGATAAGATTATAAGTGAATAATTTAATTACTCTGGTCTCAATTCTTTAGAAATACAAAAGTGGGAGGATTATACGTTTTGATGTAGGAGGATTTATGCCTTCATTATTCATAAAATATATCCCTTTTTTGGTATTGCTATCTACTCAAAGGCTTCAGTGGTCAAGTAGTTAATAGAGCTTGGTTTTTCAATAAAGGTCGTTGGTTCGACTTCATTGTGTTTTTTTAATCTTCCGCCACCCACTCTTGTAAACACTCCGCATCTTTTCGTTGGTCCCCCTTATAATTAAAAAAGTGACCAAAGTTGAGGTGGGAATAAACTACTGTACGTAACCTGGTTAAAAAGTCAATGATTCCCTCAGATGATCACTGCCCTCGCTCAAGAACGACTTTTTTCCCTTGTTAAATAATGTACTATTTGTTATGGAGACTACGATAAATCAACAATAAACTCAATTTTTGCCAGAAAAAACAAAAATGGCAAACAATTGTATTGTATAAAGATCATAAGGAAAATACGTTAAGCGTTATAAACAAAACCAGTTTTGACATTCGGAAATTTTTTTACAAGTTAAGCTAAGATTAAGCCAGACTTCTTTCCATAAAAGCTTGTTTTTTTTCCTTGTGCTTATCAGTTGCTCACAAGCATCCTTACTAAGATGGCAAAGTCGTACAGTAAAGTCGTGTATCTTCTTTCTTTCGTTTTCTTGGTCTGTGTCAGTGTCATTCTGTCACGTAAGTATAATTTTCTTATTGTATCTTTTGATAAAATTTTCTTTTTAGAGACGGAATTTCTGAGACGGAAAAAAAGTGCTGCATATTTCTTCCCTCCCCCACTGTAGTTCCCAGCGCCACGCACATGTAACCTCACCTTCGGCTCGCAGGCATAAACAGCGCGTTACGCTGAACACGACAGTGAGGTTAGGGAATAAATATGCAGCATTTCTTCCCTTTTCGGTGGGGAATGAGTACGAATTTTACGAGAGTTGTGTTAAAAAGTCGTAGGTATATTGCACTCGTGAATATAGTGGGCGTACCTTGCTTCGCTCAGGCGAAAACTCTCGCGCAAGAAGCACACAGCCCACGTTATTTCCTTGGTGCATAATATACTATTATGAACACCGTGGAAAATAAATTCTGTTCAATCGAAAAATTATTATGTGACGAAATTTAACAAAAACTTATCTTCGATAGATCCAACCGAAGACATAAAAATCAAATGTCATGGCAATTACACTCTTTCGAAATGCGGTCCAATGTGCCCACCACTCTGTGGGCAAAAATTCCGTTGCCTAACAATTGTAAATAAAAGAAAAGTTAATTATTTATATAATGAATTCACATAACATTACTTACTACCGGTTGTATCTATTTTTGTTAAAGATATGTCAAGAGACACCTAAATGCTGGTGTGGACCTGGAGGCTTCACAATCAAAAACAATCGATGCATTAGTTTTTCTGATTGTTAAATATATGTAAAATATATATAAATGAATAACTCCCGTCAATTCTAATAAAATAAAACAAAATAATTCAAAAATTAAATCGTACCTGTTGTTTTATTCATGTTATATACATAATTTGAAAATTAATACTTTTTATTTTCATAAATGAATGTAATTAGAATTGTCATAAATTGATGTATTAATTAAAATTTTTGGCATTGTAAATTAATTAAAGGAATCAATACCCGAATCCACGTAATTCAATTATTCGGGAAAAATTGCTCATTTTAGGTCATTTTCGCGATTTTCGAATGCACATAACTTTGCGAATTGACCGATTTTAACGATTCTCATCTCAAATTAAAGCTCTTTTCTTCTACTTTAATCGCTTTTTTGTGAAATATTTGTTGTCACCTTTAATAACTTGCTATTCCTTAATCATCACTGACTACTTTTCGATTGTTCAATGATACTTTCATATAATATAAGGTATAATGAGCCAGAAAAAACGTATCCGGTGTACTCCTAAAAAAATTTTTTGACCGTTTTGGAACACAAAAAGGGTAAACAAATTGTGGATTTATACTCATATACTGTTTTCAAAACATAAACCCCTCTGTTTATTCAATACTTAGAAACTCGTCGATACGTCCACTCCTCCCAAAGAATAAGCCTTTTCTCTCCTTCAAAACGCCCATGCGTGCGTAATCCCCCCTAATAATCACAAATTGAATCCGCACGTTTAACCCGTATTCTCGAAAAAACGCTCCTCGGCCTACGTGTTAAAATAACCAGCGCGCTCTCGAAGGAGATACCTACACCGAACAAAAGATCTCGTGGAGGAGGAGGAGGCGCACGTACACGTAGCCGCGTGCAAAGAAATATCGGTGACTTGTAGGTGCTCGCTTGTGCTTGAGCCTCGCCTCTTCGAGAGAGAGAGAGAGAAAAAGAGCGCGCATTATCGGCGATGCGATCGGCTATGGCACTGCTATACGCGCCGATAGCATCATTAACCCCCTCGTCTCTCTCTCCGCAGCCACTCGCGCGTCTCGCACAGAGGAGATCTTGTTACGCGATATCGGCGTAACGCGTCCGTCTCGCTCTACTCCTTTTTGGTCGCGCACAATGCCCGCTAATTAAACGGGTGGACAGCGTCGCGCGCCGCAGCGCCACCACTCGATGATGCGAGCGCCCGATTACTTTGTTTTCGCGAGGACCCGCGCGCGCGAGTGCAACTTTCGTTCAGCGGGGCTCCAAATTAATTGGAGCCCCGCTGAACGATACGCTTAGAGGTGCGCAAGGAGAGTCGTAGTGGTATAGTAGTAGCTGTCAAGTTCTTCCTTTTGCGCGCACGTGTCGCGCGCGAACGGGGAAAAAGAGAGATCGAGTGCAGCAGCAGCAGCAGCCGGCTGCGAGATAAGAACTAGGAGCGCCCCGGAGTTTCGGAGTTGTGGCTCATTTTTCTCGTTGCGCGGCTGTGTGTGACGCTCTTTGCGTGTATTTATATAATATGTGGTGCACTCGGGCTTATTTATTATGCTGAAATATATCGAGATCTCGCGGCGCGATAAGCATCCTGGTGTTAAGATCGTATCGGGTAAATAACTCGGGGGTAAAATATGATTTTCGTATTTTTTTAATAATTATCTTCATTGAAATATGTACCTACACGAGTACGGGAAGTATAGTCTGTGGTTCTGAACTAAAATCGAAATACAACAAACCACAATGCAAAACACGTCGCTTGGTCGCAAAAATAACTCCAACCGTTACTCTAAACCCTCTTCTCAAAAGAATCTATAACTACACCCTTCGCTGCACATCTATATACCTCTATCCAAAAAAGGATGGGCGGCGAATCGTCACTCGCGGAAAAAAGCCCGCCAGCCGGAGAGGAAAAGCCCACTCCTTGAACTTTATGAAGGCGTAATTCGCCTTAAAGCTAGGTAATTATAAAAATCGGCCCGCGGTGAGGAATAATTGAAGATCACTCTCCTGCTGTTGCCGCGGTGTTTTTCTGCACTTTTTCCACGCTGTTGCCAGCCAAAAGGGAGAGATGAGGATGAAAGAAGTTGACGGTTCGCGCGCGATTCGCACGAGTAGCTACACTGTAACGGTGATGGCTTGTCTCATGGTGAGTGTATTGAGGAAAAGTTCTACGTTGAATTGGTGGGTACTGTAGTCTGTAGTTGTATGAAGAATAAAGCAGAGTAGTTTGAGTTTGAGTACAATAAATTACAGATACTGAAACTACAATTTAAGTTAAATATCAGATATATTTTTCTTTTTTGGATTTAGATTTAGACGGATAAAACCATGTCGCTCATGAATGTTAAATTCATGGTTTCGAGGTTCTGGATACGATTATTCTTATATTAGTTGTTATTACTGCTATTTAACTTTCATGCACGAATTTTACGTACATCTCGATATATTTTACGTACTTGCCAGTGAACTGTATTGGGCCCAAGTAATATCCTATCACAATAAACTATTATTCTTGAACGCTATTCTTT
>JAPYZO010007933.1:0-11416 GCA_030522905.1 Torymus flavipes | reverse complement strand
TTGTCCCTGGTAAAAATGTTAACTATAAATTACTTATTTGTGGTTTATTTAGGAAAATTTACTTATAACTTTATAGCGAAGAATAATAGTCTGCTTTTATTTTATAATTATGTACCAATTTAAAGTAAATTTCGGCATTTAAATTTGATATTTTAATTGCTAGTAATAGTTTGAGGTACATGTATTGTGTTATTGTTAAATATTGATTTTTGTTGAAAATGCTTTTATTTACTTACCACATTAATTAAGTATAAAATATCGTGACCTTAACTAACAGAGGTTCATCATGACATTTATATAAAAGTTAATGCCTGATTGTATACATCATACAATGTAATCATTACGTGCCTGCCTCATAAAATATTTATAATTCACTTCAAATAAAGTTGATATTTTTGCGGACTGTATTTTCATCTTATCGAGCGATCTACATCCTGATAAACATAGACATCGAGTGTTAAACAAAAGTTGCTTTTCTGTATAACTTTGCTAATGATACGGCAGGTACTAAAACCATGTCGTCTTCTCTATATTTAATAAGTGTAAATATATCATTTATTGATTTTCTATAAGTGTTCGACCAAATTATCACATGTAGAAGGAAGTAATGTATAATAATATATGATGAGTAAGGTATTTTTTCCAGAAAAGGAGGATTTTACCTTTACCGGTTATGTAATCTACACCTCTTAGGAGATAAAACTTTACACCAGAAATAGTGACAAAGGAATGAAACTTCACATAGATGTTCACGCAGCAACACCCCTAAGAAATCCTCTGGGGATACTGATTATATTTTTAGTGTAGATACATGAAATTTATTAGGCAAACAAACAGAAGATTCTAACACATTGAACAGTAATAAAAAATCATTCATTTTTGTCACACGAAAGAAGTTGATAATGATTCATGATGTAATTATATTTGAACAATAGAACACTGACTAAAAAGAAGGGTGCCTGGAATATCTGAAGTTATTGCTCCCTTTTAAGAGAATTAGAGTATTATTTGCTTATGATAATATGAGATAATTTAATAACTCAAGTAGTATCAAGAGTTCGAAACAAGGGATGATTTTTTTAACCGCATTTGAGAATATGTGTTCACGAAGTAAATCAGCAGGAGTGGATGAAATATGACAAGACTTGCAATTTCAATTATTTTAATTTCAATTGCTTTGCTATTCCCACGCCTACTATTACCAACACAAAATATAACTCTTTCGAGATAACTCTAAAACCCTTACCCAAACCAACATTCTAACAAACAACTAAAAAAGCGGATAGATCGCTACCCAATGACCACCCCCACTCCAAAATCACTACCCCCGTAAAAAAAAAAAAAGAAGCGAAGATCGTTAAGTACCCATTAGATCCAGCCCATCCGGCCATATCCACTGGCACACAACGCAATCATTGCTAAATGCCTCCATGCGGACGTCCTATATATCGCGAGCACATAGCGCTCTCGCGGAGACTCTGAATGGCCCAGATTCCTCCTCCCCCACCCCCCTAAAAAGGAGGAGGAGGAGGAAAAAAAAACTAAAACAACTATCGCGTGCAGTTTGACGCGCGTCGTCGTGCGCGCGCTGCAGCAGCTCCTCGCTCGCGACAGTCAATAACCCGTCCCTGACGTAACACACCGAAATCTCTCTCTCGCTCGCTCTCTTGCGTCCTTCCAGAGAGAGAGACGGTGGTGGGAGCGAAGCGGATCCAAGCGGATCGCGAGCGCTCGCTCTGGCCAAGGCAAAAGGGGTAGGAGGTCGCTAGAGAGCGAGCGAGCGCTCCCCTGTTCAAACTGGGTCACTGGAGCTTCATTCACATTACGCGGCCATTCATGAGATCTGCTAACCGTTTCGCTCGCCTCCTTTCCATAGCCAAGCTCAGAGAGGGAGAGAGAAAGAGAGAGAGAGAGCTCGTCCTCGTCCTTCCTTCCTTCCTCCTACTCCCCCTTCGCGTGCATGCGTGTATGCGACGACGACGACGAGGATGTCAACGAAGAGCTGAATCGAGCTTGCTTGCTCTTGGTGTGCGTGCACCGGGAAGCGAAGATAAGCGGGTATAGGTAGGAGAAACGCGTGCAGCTTCGAGGACCGCGGTCGTGCAAAGCAGGGGGTATACGCGGGGGGAAGTGGCTGACGCACGGGGTGTGAGGGCAGCTGCTTGTGCACTATAGGCTTGTATGTTGTGTTATTTGGAATCATCGGAATAAATGTTCGGCTGTGGTCAGGTGAACTGATTAAAAAGGTGTGGGGGTATCTTTTTGATTGGGGTCATGTTGGTTGCCATGTTGGTTACTCTCTGAACGTGAACTTATAGTGGAAATGGACTATTTTGGTAGTTATAAGTTGGTCACTAATTCTTAATAATAGAAAGTCATGATTCTTGTAGTTGATCTGGAAGCTCCAGTATTACGTACATTATCACTGTTTTAGGTTTATACATTGAAAGGATTATTTTTTTAAGAAGCTGCCATGTTTACATCAATTATTAAGTTTCGACATTAATTTTTGTACATACTAATGCCTATAATGTATTTAAATTATATATACTTCAGTTAAAATTGAGCAATGCAAATTCGTAAGTTTTTTTTATAGTTGTCAAGTTATTCAAGTACTAATTCCAAGTTGACTTAAAAGTGACGATGTAGCGTAATTAAAGCCATTTTGTATGAAATACATTTAGCATTAAACAATTAGTTTAATGCTCTCATCTCTTTCCATCTATACCGTTTAATTGGGAAAGTTGCCAGAAAGAAACCTCGTGGAATCATCGCGAATAGTGCAGGTGCGATTCTTCACTCCAAAAAAGTGCAATTCAAGGGTCATAGTTTAAGTGTATTTTGAGACCAAGGACTTGTAAGAACGAAACAGAGATGCTACAGTTTATTTTTAGATATCGGAAATGGACTTCCAAGTCTGACCAAAATCCATTTTTCAAAGAGTTGGCTCTCTCTCCTTGTTTAGATATTAAGTGTAAGGTTATCTGAATATTTTTTCAAACGTCACTGTGAACGAAAGAGGAATTTATATGTTTGACGAAAACTATATATGAATAAAATGTATTAAAAAGCCTTTTCATCAGTATTTTACTTATACGTTAAATGCACAAGTCTTATAATTCTTAATCATATTAATAAACTTTAACCTTATCAAACATAATTTAAGTTGACATTTTCTTCTCTTTTATTTTTATTGTGCTTTATCTGAAATATATCAATGTATCGATGTATGTGCGTGGTTGATCCTCAGGGACTAATCCAGTGTGATTGCGAATGGTGCACTCAAGGGAATTCGGCAAATCGCGCATAGTCAGAAAAGTCAAAACATTTTCATCAAAAAGTTTTTTCACTTGCTCATACATAATTCGGGATTTTGGTCAAAATGTTTAATTTGCACGATAATACTTTATACATTGTCATAGCAATGTGTAAGCAATAAGATAGTCTAAAGAATATTACATTTGTTTTACTTTCATAATTTTAAATTCGTTTTCAAAATAAGAAAAATATTTCTTGAAAACGTTGAGTAAATTTTAAATATTTTTTCATTTTTAGATTCCTTTATTTTATTCATTACTTATTAATTAATTCAATTGCCAATTTATAATGGTTTGTTGCATGTTTATAAATTGTAAATAGAGCCACATTATAATTTACATACAATAAATATTTACCTTAAAACTTAAATTTTACCAATATTTATGTTATATGACTCTAATTAAATAAATATTTACAGAATGAAAAAAAAAGTAAAGACAAAATCGGAAATAAACAAAGTTACATTTATTGAAAGGATAAGTAGCCAATAAACTACCCAAAAAAGCAGTTTTTACTATTTTTCCCATGGAGGTTACTGATCATCTGCAAGGATAAATTTTATATAGAGAATGTAAATAAATTTTCTATAGTCGATACAGTTTATTTTGTTACGTGAGAGTTGTGGGAGCGTACAAGGGCTTTGTCTTATACAAACTCGTAAATGTTTATATGTGTATACATGATGCTGCTACCAATGGCATTTTTAGGAGAATGAAAAGTTCAAACAGTGAAAAATTGATGGATATATTTTATACACATGTATTTTAATTATTTATGTTCAACTTCACTTGAAAATCTCTTGAAATTAAGGAATCATAAAAATCTAAATTAATAATTGAAAATTTATTATTTTTATTTTCTATACACAACTGTATTCAATAAAATCTTTCAATAAAAATATACTATACATAAAATAAAATTTAATTGTGAAATCAATACCTTATTTTAACCTTTTAAAATCTATTACCTCGTACCTATCTCAATAAAATCAACTCATCATTCAAATTTATAAAAAAAATTAATTTACTCGAGATACAACAATCTTAGCCGTTCATTAGGACCGCACCTATTGATGTTCGTATAATAAACAACAAAGCCTCATCGCTCCCTGCGCACGAAACAACAAAACAAAAACGCAAGATGCAATTATCAACTCCGCATACCCATCCTGTGTAGGTCCACATCCTCGCCCGTAAACAAACATTCGCGTTATTCATCTATATACATGACGCACCCTTATCAAAACGGAGGCAAAGACAAAACGAAGAACGAGAATCAATTTTTTTAAGTAAAAAAACCGCGAGGAGAGGCTCTCCTCCAGGAAGCTTCTGATACGCGCGGGCACCGTGCGCACGGCCGTCATATCGCGGTGGTGCCTACGACCCCGCGACCCAGTTTGCCGATCCGCATGACGTCACGCTCAACGTCATTGCCCGGGCGAATCTGGGTCATGCGCGCGAGCACCAGCAGCCAGACTGCGGGATGTTGAGAGAGAGAGAGAGAGAGAGGAGAGGGGGGCTAGTTTATTGAGAGAAATTCCCGGCTAAATTCGGCGCGTTTGCTGTTCTCTCTCTCTCTCTCTCACTCTATATATCCACGGGAAATAGCCTCGTCGGAAATAACTTATTTGCGGGCTTGATGCACAGCCTCTCGCCGATTACGACGACGACGACGATGTTACGAGAGGAGAGAGAGGCGCTCCGTTTCGCAGCTTAATGGTATAGGAAAGAGAGAGAGAGAGAGAGATAGTCTCTCTGGTGGGCGCATGCATTATTTCGCGAACGTCTGCGGTTGTATCTTGCGCAGGGCCGCGCGCGGGTGGATGTATGTTTGAGCAGGCGCGAGAGAGACATCGAGAGAAGAGAATGGGAAGCTTGGGGCCAGCTGAGAAATTTTTCATGGACGCGCGCCTGCCGCGATTAGGTGTCGGGAATTTTGTATGAGAGTCTTGGGATATAAGCGTTGTACTCGAGTGCGCGCGCGAGGTGAATATTTAGCACGGAGGAAAGGGCGTTTGTTATTGCCGCGGGTTGAACAAAGTGTCGTGGACTTTCGAGACTATAGGTTCGTTTTTACAATAAAAGTTTGGATTTCTAATGATTCCATTTGGGTGTGAACGCGAGGATTTTCAATTTGTTCTGGGATATTATTGTTTTGGGATATATTGTAGGTACTTTGTGATTCTATGATGGACGGGTTAGAATTCAATGTGCTATTTGTTCGATATGAAGTAATTTACGTATTAGAAAGTAACTTATTTTTTATTTGCGAATTCCAGGCCATACAAAACATTTTCAAACTATTTCCTTTACTAAAAATTTTTGCTTATGTGGGTGTCCTATAGCCTAGTATTTCCTTCTACAGTAACTATCCAAATATTGATGGGATCATTTGCCATTATACAAGTGAGAGAACTACATAGTGTTATTAAATTTTTGGTAATAAGAATCGATTTACTATGGTTGGTCACTTGCAGAGAAGCAAATAGTTTACTTCGAATAGGGAGGGGGGACTTCCCGTTGTCTATGCAAAAAACTTCGTTTATACGTATATAAGGAACGACCACTACTTACCAGAAGAACTTTATTACTACGATTAATGACTTATCCAAATTCGCTTGCCCTCCGTTATGTAATTATCTATCATTCTGCAAAGTTTTCAGTCAAAAAGCCCACTTAGCCATTGGTGCACACAATATTTTTTGTTACACAAGCACGATTTTTGCGTTTTTTAAACCAATATTAAGGGAACCTGAAGCGATCGTTTATAAACCGGCGGTCGAGAAAAATTGAAAAACGTCCGTTGCCCGCTGTAGAAGGCGATAAAAATTGAGGAACGCCCGCTGTTCGCCACAGCGGGCGATGAAAATTACAAAAAAAGAATAATAAAAACGCGAAAAAGAGAACATGTATTACAAAAAATATGGTGACCAAGAGCCAAGTGGTCTTTTTGACCAAGTCTGGTTGTAGTACAAGTCTTCGGGTCAAAAAACGCACTCGCCTTCGGATCGTACTAAAAACTCCACACTCGGTCTATGACAGCTCACTTTACGCCCTTGCCACACAATATGTTATTTTATGACACAGGTTAAAATTTTCATGTTTTTGTACCTGTAATACGAGACTACATTAGTGGATTCCTGATACAAAAATGTATTGAAATTACATGTATTGGCCGCTGGTCTGAAAGCGGTTACTTTAAGCCCTTTTGTAGAAGCAGCTATAACTAAAAAACTTGAACAGTCCGCAGCTCGTGTAAATTGCCGTCCGAGCCGTCTCCCGTTATGACGACTTGATATACCCGATATCCCATCCATCGACCAAAATTATTAACAAAAATTCATACTAATATTTGAATTTAAGAAATAATTTTATGCTCGAAAAAAGGGAAAATAGTTTCAAATTAACTGTAGATTTATTTTGAAGAAAATTTTCTTTTTCGTTATTTCTTGCAATACTGCTTGTAGTTATCTCTTATGGCGAATTTCGTTTATACAATTTTCGGTAAAAATTTCAGATTTGTTACTGGGAGAGTATTGTATATGAAAAGTAAATTGGTTTGGCTACATTTTTGAATGGTGTGGGTGAAGGATTAAATGCTTGGATTTTTATTATGGAGTTCATAATAATATTAATTACTATTTTTATATCTATTTGAATGATTTATTCATGAATGAACATTTTTTACAATGCATATAATGTAACAAATTGACATATCAGTAAATAAAACGCATAATACTTATTCCTGCATAATTACAAAGTTTCATCGTATTCTTGATTTTCATATTAAAATTAGTACGTGTTATTATTTTTATCAAAAATATGTTCATGCTATTTTTTTAAAAATAATATTTTATCTATGCATTTTCACATTAGTTAAAATTTATATAATAAAACGGTGAAGAGAATTGTGCAAAATACATAATAAAATTTGGCGCTATAGCACCAAAAAAGAAGAGTTAAAAAAAAAGAACAAAACAATTAGTCGCTATTACAAAACTTATGGAAATAAAAAATAATTATGTATCTTGTTTTAAAGCAAATGCTTGAAAAAGATCTGAAAGTGTATGTACATCTAAAGACTTGAATGCTGTGGTATGAATAATTTCTTTTGCGTGTTTTATACTAAATTCCAAAGCTTTCGTTTTCAATGTCTTTGCATTATAAAGATTAGCCAAAGATAACATTTCTAATACGTTTTCCACTGAGAAGTTTTTACACAAAGTCTCTTCACATATTAACTTTAATCTTTCTAAACGATATTGGTGTGATTTTTTGAAAAGTTCACAAGCTACAAGATTTATATCTTTTACTTTGCCGGTATAAATGAAGCGTAATATCTCTTCTATAATATTAGGTTCAGCATCTTCAATATCAACTTCAACGATCATATTTTCTGTCACTTCAGACTCAAACAAATCTGAGAATACTTTACTTCTTGCTGATAAAATTCCTTTATGAACATTAAAAGTTTTTCCTTTTACAAAAAGCGTTACGTCAGAAAATTTTTGATTTTCAAATAAATTTTGAAAATCTTCAGATAGTTCATCACTAGGTTTTTTTCTTAATTCAGGTAAAATAGGTATCTGAATTATGTTAGCACCTGCTCTTATTTTAGACACTATTGTCAACTTATCGTTTATTAGATACTTTCTTATATCAGATATGAATATAAAGTTTTCGACTCCATATCCACAATTATTGACCATTTTTAATGCTCCTTGGTAGTTGTTTGCCTCCTCTCCTTTGGAACCAAGAATAGCAAATGAGTATTCTATTTCTATGTTTGGATTCTTCTCTTTACAAAAAATATACAATGATGCAAAACCATTGTATTCATTATTACAAACTTTTGGAAATAAGCCTAAAAACCATTGGCTATTTTCACACCCTAAATTGAAAAAAGGTGAGAAGAGATATTCTTTCACATTTTTACCATTTAGACTAAAATTTGATATTTCCCATGTAAACTTTATACTATTACTATGAACATCTAGTTTTGAAGACACTGCAGTGGTCGCCATATTTCTATAATATATTATAGATAGCTGTAAAAATATATTTAACTATAAATATATGGTAACTTTAAAAAAAAATCTATTACATAAATTTTGAAAAAGATTAAAATAAAATAAAAATTTTACCTGTTCTATTGCCGAAAAATTCAATAATATTAAAGTAATTAATATTAAATCCTAGTAAAAGCAACAAATCTCTGACGTCCTTGTTTGTCTTATTTCTTTCTCTGCCTTTTAGAGGTTGTATTGTTGTAACATATAGCAGAGATGAGGAAAAGCTTCTGTATCACCTGCCACACTATTAGTCGAAATTTCGAATTGCCAAAATGTAATATACAAAATAATCGACAAGACCACAACTTAAATGGCGTCGAACAGAAAATTCAGTAAAAACACGACGGACACTGTGTTACGAGGAGATGAATGACTGCTCAAACGTTGAAAAATCGGAGTGAAATGCTTGAAACTAAGAAATATGAGTGAGTGTTGCGGGGGATGCTTACGGCATTATATATATAGTCGTCGCCGAGGAGCGCAACCGCTTTCTCCTAAGCGTTGGGTTAGGTTCGACCTGTGATGGAAGGTATTGGCCGTCAAGAATCTTGAGCCAACTTTCACTCGAATTCGAATACTAGGATTGGTTAATGAGGTGTGAATATTTAGTAACCGAATACCTTATTTAATAAACAATAAGTAACTAAAATTATGTTTTTAATGCTAAATCTAAGATGAATAATTTTTTTTAATATAATGGATTTTCTAAAAGAAATAATTCTTCATACATAAATTTAAATAAACTATAGAGACTTGAACAGCGCACCCAGCGCACGTTGTGCACTACATGAGCCAATCACATGACGTTTATTTTGGCTTCACAACATCCGGTCATGACTTTTTTATATAGGGAAACATGAAAGTAGGCGGAGTTAATACAAATTAACTGAAATATTAACTAAAAATTTAATAATATTAATTTTAACTTGAAAATAAGTTAAATAAAACATATGCTAATCTTAATTTGATCTTGTATACAATATTTATGGTTTACTTAAATTTTTCTGTTATTGATTTTACATGAAATATTAAAAATATTGAAATAAGTAATATACATAAGAAAAATTATCGTATATAGTATATATACAGCGAATGTAAGGAAACAGATAGAAGGATTCAACAGGCACAGACAAATACAGGATTTCTCCAGATTATTTATCTTTGGACGCTTGGCAATGTCCGATGTGTATGCGGAAGCAGAGAAAACTATCGTATCGACAGATTATATTTGGGACCGAGATTCAGGTACAACATATAGTCCAGCGGCCAGACCTATGGTTCGAGGCCGATTTAGATCTTCGAGTGTACCCAAGTTTTTCTATTGTATTTTGACCTGCTGAATCCGAATTTTTTGGATAGAAAGTCTGAAATTGGTGCCTTTAACTGTTATTAATATTTTTTTAAACAATACCTATAATGCGTTTTGCGCAACAAAAAAATACTATGGTATTCTTTAAGTCATTTTAAAGAAAAAAAAACTCTCTTACAAGTTTTGTGCTAAAATGCACTCAAAAGCCCAACAAAATTCTTAAAGTTTGAAAAAACGCGATTTTTTGAAACTTCTAAGGTCTACAGTTCAGATTATACTGCATTAATTTAAACTTACAGCCACTCAAATTGTTCGTTTAATCGTGTAATATAAGCCTATGATGGTCTATGATGGTATTGAGAATGATTTCATTACATTTCAGTAATCGAAAGGAGCAGTGATTACGCGTATGAGTGCGAGAACCGGCATCATAAGCATATATTGTATCAATAAGCAATAACCTTCATAACAGTTAGATTTTTATTGAAAATTATAAAAATTATAGCAGTTAGTTGCAATAATAAGATAAATTATACACACTAATTAAAACACGATTAAGCGATTTTTTTTAGGAATCAATTTAATGTGATTCTGGAGATTTTAATTGTGTCCGCATGTATATAGTGTTTTTTAAGTTTGTTCGCTAGACAATACGAAAATTACTAGTATATTTATGAAGCTTCTTATTTTTTTCCTGAGCCATAAGAATAAGGTTATTAAAGTTTACACATAGATCTTAATCTTATAACACGCCAATGTTTTTGGGAATGTCGCCACTTTTACGAAATATTGATGAAAATTGATAATGAAAACATTGATTATTAATAATATTGTAACCCATAAATCCAGTGGATAATTCCATTAAGTTAAACAGTGATAATAGCCCACGTATTCATTTCATTGTAAATAAATTGTTAATTGAACAGCAAGCGCTTAAAGAGCTTATATCGAATAATAAATCTGTTTCAATTTTTAAAAATTGTACATAATTTACAAAAATAACGGTTTGCTGAAATTCCTTTATGACGTCATCGCGGTAACTGCATCAAAAGATGCCGTTATGATTGTGACGTCAGGCGGATTGTACATGCACACTGTATTCGTGCTTCAATTTTCCAAACGTCAAAATATTCAAGTTTACAAACAATGTTATGACACTATCAAAATATGCGACTAGCTTTGTATAGTTTATATATAAATTGTCATACACTTGCATCACTAAATATGACGTGGAAAATAGTGTCAAACTCTATACTTGAAATTTTTTAACCAATGTTTTTTAATTTAGATTTACAGAATTTATAAATTTCTTTAAAGACAGGAATAATTTATCCTTGCCAAGAAAGAACTAAAAATAAATGCGGAGATATTTACATACAAGGTATTTAAAAGAATTATTATGTATATTAAAAAATGCCTCTATATCTGGACACGAATGCACATCACTATTAAAATAAAAATAAAATAAAAATAATTTGTTTTATTTTACAATAGAAAAATAATGACGTAATTTTTATAATTTTAACATATATCGATGTTCTATGTTTTAAAATGAATTTCAAGCCTACAATTGTATTACGTTCAATTCGAACCTGAATATTTGTAGTATCCTTACTTGGTAGTTCTTGTAATTATTTAAAACAAAAACTCAGATAGTATTATTTAAATATTTGCGTGTCGGAAGTGCAGGTAAACGTACCTATAATAACAAAACATAT
>JAPYZO010007928.1:0-11867 GCA_030522905.1 Torymus flavipes | reverse complement strand
TATATATATATATATATATATATATTGTAACGGTTCTTTTCTATATAAATTAATCAGGATTGGAGGAAAGAAATCTATTTTCTTTGTGAAATATCCAGAAAAAAAACAAGTAATTAATTGTATCAAGAGAACAATAATCAGCTAACCGCTAATTCCTTTATTTAGCATATATACAAAAAAAATTGCATGAAGGCAATTAATGTAGTTTTTTTTAGACTGTGCGTCTATTTTCCGCAGTGTGGGGTTTCTTTCCGCATACACACTGAAACTGCTTCAGCAGATATCTGCACCTCGCGAGATAAGTCAAGGACTACAGACACGTACTAAAAACTCCTCCTGTGCGTATGGGATCGCTCCACCAATCAAACTGATCGTACAATCAAGCGCGATCAATCTGTTCTGGCTAACGATTCCCCACCATAACTCATGCGCAATTCGGCGCCGCGCATCATACCTCTCTCGCACCTTATCACACTCCGTTCTCCGCGCTGGGAGAGGGATTAGACACACACACACTCGCGGCGTGCTCACGGAAGATCGGCTCGTGACATCACAAGGTGTCAACGACCGCGCGACTTTGTATTGGTATCAAAACCAATCGCCCGCCCTGTTTTGATTCTACTCTATCTAAACTAGCCTATTCCATCGCGTTTCTATCTTTCTTAATTCTATCACATATAATATTCCTACTCCGATTTTATTTTCACTTTTATACTAACTTTTATATTATTTTCAATATTCTATCCTCACAAATACCCGAATTTAAAAACTTTCTCTTTAAATTTACATCTTACCTTTAAATAAATAAATAAAATTTATTAAGTATTAACCTTACTAATTAACAATATTAATAAATACTAAGTAACTAATTAACTAATTATTTATATTCATTATTTCAATAAAGGGAGTACATAATTCCTATTACATTTTTTGCTCTTTTATTATCATTAAACATTACTCCTCATTAAATTTAGAAAAAAACAAGATCTACTTCTCAATGCAGATTATGACCTTTACATAGTCTCCTTATTGCTTCGATTTTTTTTTTCACATATTCCCATACAGCACACCATATACACAAAAAAATTAAATGAAATAAACTCCCATAAATTACTGGAGCGAAAAACAAATGATTTTATTAATATTACTTAATCTAGCACTATTTACATTATATTTTATTTTATTTCAGCACTCGCGACGCGTACAAAGTTAAATTGTTTTGCCAAGCGCACTTCACTCCACGCTTTCGAAAATTCACTCCTTGTAAAGTTTATGAACTCATCGAAACACCGGAGTTCATGAATTTCTTCCTTTTCTATCTGCTTGGCCTCCCTTCTCGTCCGGATACATAGAAGTTGGCTTTGGAGGCTTATAATACCTTTGATATTTTTTTCCTCAGCCTGTAGTCCATTCTGCTGCGTACTGTTGTGCGATACGGGGTCGGCAATCGATGCTCTTCCCCGATAGGGCTTGCATAGATATCTTGAATCGGTCTGCTGAAGGCAGTGTACAGAGGGTCTCAAATGCCTGTACCTCTTGCTCCGTCTGCACGGTCACGCTTTGATGTTCCGAGGTTGAAGCATCGGCATGCTCCACCTGCCGCACCGGTCTCACGACCCTCTTCTTCGGCGTCCTCATGGTGCCATCCTGGCGAACTTTGTCAATTTTTCCAGGATGAAGCGCCATTTTTTTTCTTTTTTTTTTGCTTTCGTAAGTGGTGAACTGTGCGCTATGAAAATCTAGCACACAGTGATCGGATTTATAATCTGCTCTGATGATCATCTACACCAGAGATCATGTGGTACTAAACTAGTGTTTTGATAGGTCGACAAAGGAAATAAATTCGTTTGTGTACCTTATTTCGAGCAAAAATACGTATGCTTTCACACAAACAAAACCGTACATGTTTGTGTGTCTTTCTTCCTTCGTTTATAGAGAAGGAGATCATCTGTGTGGAACTGTCCCCTCTCTTCATGATTCTTGTTCTCCAGCATATATGTTGCCTCTCCTACCGGCCTTTTAATTTCGTAGGGGCCTTCATACTTAGAGAAAAATTTCGCTATCTCCTTTTTTTCATTGTCGCTGACATTATTTGCACGCAACAATACTTCGTCTCCGACTTCGAACTTCCGGAAAAGCTCCTGGTGTCTTTCGTCGTGAGTTTTTTTTCGTGATGCACCTCGTTTCCTCATACGTTCCGCTGCAAGCTCGATTTTTTCGGCATGACTTTGGCTCTTCTCTGTGGCTAATGGCTTCTTTATCCATTTTGACCATGGTCTCGTTGGTCGCTGGTTTGCCATTAAATTGGTAAATCAGCGACTGTTCCGTGTGAGTAGGTCCATTTCCGTGTGAGCAGGTCAATAGGAATCATACCTGCTATTACTGCCATCGCCTCCTCCGACACCGTCTCTCCCGACACCATCTCGTACTAACTTCGCTCTGTAAAGGAGTATAGGATTGGTCGTCGCCATGAAAAGTCTTCTCTTGGGTGTCTACGGACTTCCTACGTTGCGCATTAACCTGCTTAGCGCTGCTATACGTGCTTCCACCTTTACCGTTACTTCCCTGATGTGGGGCCAAAAGCAAAGTCTTGAGTACAGGGTAGCCCCTAGATACTTCACAAATGGGTTCGTAGTAACTAACTCGGATCCTACGTTGATCAGTAGTATCGTAGGGATTGCCTTACATGTCAATAGTACTACCCGGCACAAAATAAGTTGTACCAAGTCCGTATTTCGTGCCTCCACCACCATCAGCACGTCGTCCGCGGTAATCGTCTGCTCGCTCGGAGCCCGCCTACACTATCGAAAACCGTAAACGATATGTACTAGTGATCACTGCCTGACTCTTCTTCCAAAACCTGCCAATCCCTTATCCTCGGTACCAGTTGGTGAGATTCGAAAGTGACGTTGGAGATGGGTAAGCCGAACCCCGGACGTCTGTAGGTGGTGACCGAGCCCTCGTTCATAACACCAATCCTAATCTAGCGGCCATCTGGAGTAAATCCCTGACCCTGCTGTTTGTTTTCAGCAAACCCCACTCTATTGGCCTTGCATTGAAATCTCCTGCAATCAGTAAGATGCGAGAGATATCCCGCAATGCATCCTCTATGTGTTCAACTTGTCTGAGGAATTCGTTTCTTCATAAGTTCGTCCGTGAACCACGTGGTCGTGTTACAAGCTTGATGTCTATACTATTTGCTTACTAATGTCACGCCTACGAGTCCTTGGCTCACTCGGTTAGTGAACAGTTCATCAGCGAGTACGACGCCGTTCTTGTTTATTTGTAGAACCGTCGTCATTTTTTAGGTCGCTTAACCATTTCTAGCTCGTTCTATTTTGAACGGTAGATAAGTATTTTCCATGCTACCGGGCGGATCCTCAGATTGCGGATCGGGGAAGAACCTGCCAAGACTGGTCAGCTGCGAATATATTAAATAAGCAGCCGTAGACATAAGAATCGTGAGAATGATATTCCCGCTAGACTAGCCAAAGGGGGATTAGTAAACTCTCTCACCGGAGTAGCACGAGATGTCAGTACCTAACCTCTGCGTTAGCGTTAAAATGCATGTTCAATGTGGAAGCACGGCTCAAGTGCTCACTGACTGGAGCCAATGGAGGGGTTGAAGCAATCATTGTTGAGCGCATGTGTGAAGGATTACCTGGCCAGTATTTCCTTATACTCGAAGCTGCGTAGGGTTAATGGCAAACCATCTAACCGGAGGTCTGGGTCAGGTGTCCTCAATGGTCACCCGGTAAAGGTGACGATAAAACTTTTGCTTCATTGTGTCACGGGCCTATCCTGTAGACTTTCTTCTAGAGTCACTAGGTGTCAATAGGAATGACCGTCCAAGAAACCGCCATTCGGCTTCGACATCCATAAATAGGGTTCCTTATAGGTGGGAACAGTAGCTACACCACGGTGTGGCTCTCATAATGGGCGAACCATATTAAACACATATTCTATTCACGATGACTCACCAAAATAACGATAGAGGCGGAGGAGGTAAGGGAACAAGCGGCAGCACGAACACTCCGACTGACCGCGTAGTACGGACGATCATGAACGTGGCGAATGACATCAGTTCCGATGGAGGCAACAAATTCGCACAGGTGATGAGGCGGCTAATAAGTGAAAGGAGAGAAACGCGGAATCAATCTGAGAAAATGAGAGACATTCTGGGCGTCGTGAGGTGTCTGCTGAGCTGCATGCGGAACATGATGTACAAGCAAAGAAACATCGCGGCGTCCGCGACCATGGATGAAATTCGCTCAGCCGGGATACAAACAAATGAAGAAGGGACGGCAGCAAATATGAGAAATAGGCCAGCACTAACACAGGTGCCCAGAAAACGGGCTGAGGGAAAAACCGCGACTCCGATCAGAAAGCGCTGATTAGGGGACAGCCCGGTACAGTATTCCCTATCCAAAATAGAGAGGACGGATCAGAACGGATTCATCGCAGTCACCAGGAAGTAGAAGACGATGCGACAAGATAGTGAGAAGATCCGCTATCTACATAACCGAGAAGAAGAGCTATGCAGAGATACTGAAGGACCTAGGTTAAACCTGAAAAAGCAAAGGCGGTCGTGAGAAATACTTATCCGACTAATTATGGTGGGATACTTATAGAACTGGAGATCGATCTCTAGAGAAGCGATCGGAAGACAAGGAGGCCTTCCAGTGGGTTGTGTTCTCCGAGAAAACCTGGAAAAGAATACCAGCTCAAAGGCCTCACTCCAAAGCTCGCACTGCAAATAGGCGAAATGACGTGCGTAACCACCGAAGAACAGGTACAAGCCGCGACCAAAAGGACGTAAGGGACTCCGGAAACTTTAGTACTCACGTATTCATCATAAATGGGGAAGAGCAGAGGATGTCCATAGTCGAAATGGACGAAATTACAGCGTGAGTCTCTTAAGGAAAGGAAGGATTAAAATACGGTACTTCAGCTGTCGGGTTAGAAAACGAATAGTAGTTCCGAGATGCTTCAGATGCCAAGGCTTCGAGCATCTGAAGAAGGACTGTAAGGATGAGAACAGTAGTGCGTTATATAGGAAATGTGGAAAACCAGATCACACGCCTAGGGACTGTCACGTGAGTATTTGCTCTGCCTATCCGTCCATCTCTGAATCCTTGATGATGGTTTTGGCGGTTCGACATCCCTGGGTGTTTTGCCACGCCTGCAAATGTTTTTTGGCGATCCATCGGTTAATATCTGCATTGATTATAGTGCCGCATATTTCAGTTGCTGGTTCTGGTCCCGTTGAGACTTCCTTCCTCACTTGCCTGGCCAGCCTTCCTGCTATTTCATTTTTCGTTTATTTCTGTATGTCCCGGCAGCCAGAAAATGGTTAGTTAGATTCTTCAGGGTCCAATATCAGTCGTATAGCCTCGAGGTGGATGTGTACAACTCTAAGAGCCTCAATGGCGCACCTACTATCTGGGCCAATATGAAAGTGCCCTTCACCACGCTCCACTTCCGCTGATTGAACGCAGTTCAGCATCCCTACCAGTTCAGCTTGCAGTACGATCGCGTACCGCCCCAGTAATAGGTGCACCTCCTTCCTCTCCGGTGACGATAGACTTCGGCACCTGCATACCAGATGTATACAGATTTCACCACTGGCTGGTGCCCAGCCAGTCCTTTGCCCAGTCAGATCTATCCGCCAGGCTGATCCCGTATTTCCTATTGAACATAAATGCCTTAGTCATCTTATCGCGGGGCATCATGAAGACGCCTCCGGATATCAAGAGCTCCAGTATTATGCCTTGAAAGTTCTTCCCAGAGTCCTTTCTGATCCTGAGTGGCCCTATTGCAGGGGGGCAATGCTCAGGTGGGGAGGCTACATAGTTTAGTCCCTAGAGCAGCCGTCGGCGTGAACCTACCCGATCCAGTGACGCACTTTAGCACTGTGGGAAAAAACGGACAAAAATCTATATCCGACACAACTTTCGATGAATCTCGATAATTTTTTTTTAATTGCTCAGGATAACCTATTCTATCAGTGACCCTGCGACCATATGCAAGTAAACCTTAATACCTCAGTTTGTGGGGGTTTACTAGGGTATGGTCGCAGGGTCACTGTTAGAATAGGTTATCCTGAGCAATTACAAAAAAAAATAATTGAGATTCATTAAATATTGTGACGGATATAGATTTTTGTCTGTTTTTCCTCACTGGAAGTAGTACTAAGCCTCCCAACCTTTCTAGCTGACCTTCTGCTACTTCCAGATGCGTTCTTTTCAACGAGTCCACCGCTGCATAGGTAAGCTGGGGTAGAATTGCGTCATTAGCCATTTCATCGATACTGGTTTTAGTTCACAGTTCCTGCCCATGGTCCTTCGCCGTTGCCATAGGGCTGCGGTGAATTTTTGGCACTTTACCTCTAGATGTCTCCCCCATGTAAGCTTACTATGGTTGGTGACTCCTAAATTTTTGACCTCTTTGGATAGCTTCAGTGCTTCCCCATTAAGCGTTAGTTAGCAGGTTCTATCCGACTCCGGTCTGTCCTCCTATACCAAGCTTCTATAGCCCGTAAGTCCCACTGTGTTAGTTCTATAAGGGTGTATAGGAAAAGTCCGCACCTTATAATCAATATCTGCGTAATATCAATATCGTAACCTACTACCTGACACCCCTTCCCACTAAGGTTTGTTCACAGATTATCTACTACCAGCCACCATAGCAGGGGCGACATGACTCCCCTTTGTGGACAGCCCGAGGAGACATCGCCCCTTACTGTGGTGTGGCCCTTGGTCACTTCTTTTTGCCTTTTTCCGAGCATATGACTCGTACAGTCCGTTAGCATTGTAGTCACTCCAAACCTCCTCAGGGCATCACTGATGAGGCCTCTTGAGATGTGATTGAATGTCCCTTTTATGTCCATGAAGGCACCTACAGCAAAGCCTCCGTTCTCCAGCTGGGGCTGAATTAGCTGTATTACCCTTTGCAAGGCTGTCTCCGAGGACATACCTGCCATGCCTAAAGTCACATCTCTGATGTATCTGTCGATGAGTCTTTCAGACGTTTTAAGCAAGAAGAAAGTCAGGCTTATCGGGCGGAAATCATTCGAAGAGGTATACCCGCCTCTTCCTGCTTTCGGTGTGAGCACCACCTTCGCACCTTGCTAAGCGGCGGGCACGTACCCAAGCATGAGGCTCGCCCTGATCACTTTAACTAGGGACTAAACTAGGACGTACTCCGCCTTTTTCAGGTGCACGGAGTATATCTCGTCCGGTCCAGGTGATTTATATGGTTTAAGGGAATTTATGGCCCATATGACTCCAGGGTCACTATCTGGTTTGCCAGTTTGTAATTTTGGCGCCATCTCGGCGCCCTGAGTCGCCTCCCGGTCACCTCTGTTTTCTCCTTCTGGATCGACCTTCCTTATTCTTCTCAGTAAAACTGGGGAAGTATGCGGTTATCAGACATTTCAGAGTCAATTCATCTGATGTAAAGAAACGGCTGTTTGGGAGCTTTAGAAAGTCAGGACCGTCTCTGGGTTGCTTGACAGCCTTTTGTTCAGTCTGGCAGCCTCGACTCCTCCTTCAACTTCCTCACAAAAGGAGGCCCACTCCTGGGCCCACTACACGTCTACTGGGCTTTCCTAATTTTGTATCTGTATCGTTCCGTCTTCCAGTATATTTGTGCCAACAGAGATGGTCGTTATGTTTCCTGGCTTTTCTAAGAAGGGCTCTAGTCCTCTCCCTGAGAGCAGCCAGGTCTTTGTTCCACGATCTCACTTGGCCTCTGGGCCTAGGTTTCGTAAGTTCGTAGTTGTTGTGGTAGGCATTCAACATCTCGACACCTGATCTGTTTACGGTCTGATAGTAATGGTTCATCCGACACCCTCCAATTGACAATACTGTCTGTCAGGTTACTGGTGCATAGGGTCATATCCAACACCTTCTAACTTACAGCATTGCGGAAGGTCGGCGTGTTGCCAACATTCAGGATGTCTAGTTCCTTAATTACCGGATATGCCACCAAGCGTTTCACGCTGATTGGTGTCAGTACTGCTCCACAGTTGATGGTGTGCGTTCGCATTACATCCTGTCAATACGGGCATCCTAAGCGCCTTGCAGTGGTCCATTAGTCGCATCACTTCCGTTGGTGGCACATTCGTATCCTGCCCCTCGGTGTTTGGAAAGTATGCCGACGCTATGGTCACTCTTCCAACGCCGTCCATCTCTGTCGTCACTATTATTAGGTCTCCGGTGCATAATTCCCACTGAGACATAACATTGTTCCCTTTGCGGCGGGTACATACCTCGCAGAAAGTTCCTCCGCGCGAAACAAGCTCTTTAACCGCGAGCACACTCTGCGCGTTTAATTCTCTCGGTGCAGGAAAGGCTTGGTCAATGCTGCGTCCCTGAAACATAACATCCCTCCCGAGCCTCTGATTATGTCGTTTACTGTCCATGATTCTTGGACCAGTGATAGAAAAGTTATAGCGGCCTGAAAAATGGAGACGGTTCTACAAATAGACATGAACGGCGCCGTACTCACTGATCACCTGCTCACTTACCGAGTGAGCCAAGGACTCGCGGACGGGACATAGTAAGCGAACAGTATAAGCATCGGGCTCTCGCAACACTACCATGTGGTTCGCGGATGATTCCGACATTGCTACGGTCTGGATAGCAGGTAGACATTAGTCACAGATCACAGAACGAGACAGGGGGGGGGGGAGGTCCGTATTGGCGCGTTTCGGGAACGTTACCTACGTGAGCGTGTACATTTCCCCTAACTTGCAAAGAAACAAATTTCTTAGACAGGTTAAACGGATAGAGGATGCATTGCAGGATATCTCTGGCCTCCTACTGTTTGCAGGAGATTTTAACGCAAGGGTAATAGAGTCGGGTATGCCAGAGACGAATAGTAGGGGCAGGGATTTACTTGAGATGGTCACTAACTAGATGCTGGAAAGAGATATGTGACGAAGTTGACTCCGACTCATGGGGACTAGGCTACGAAATCGTAACATGTAGCATAGGGGCAATGAAGCCAACGTAGATCAAGGATGAGCGACTAATAAATGCGAAAGTCGACAAGCTTTTTCCGGAGCACCCGCCGAGAGAAGCGACTTCGTATGAGAGCATGCGACAATTGGATATACCTGCGTTTACTAAGGCTGAACTAAGAATAGCGATCACATCGCTGAAGAGCGGATCAGGCCCGGATGGGATTCCAGTGGAGGTGTTGAAGGCCATCGCCTCTCGATGCCCGGAAACCTTACTGGATACCGGTTATTGGATACAGGTAAGATACTTACAATGTATGTTTCAGAGAATACGCTTTTAGCAGTCGTTGCAAAAGAGCAAGACTTGTTCTTATCAGCAAGCGGAAGGGAGACCCGTCGCACAGTGATGCCGATCGACTCAAAAGTGATTAAAATTTATGCTTTCGAACAATAAGGCTTAAAAATTTTGATAAAATACGATTTGGGCTCCTGAAGTAATTTCTTACGATTCACCGTTTCCCTCATGGCTGTAGCAACGCTCATCTTTTTAGTAATCAATACGTTAAATGACTTTTTTCTGGATTTTTTTTTATGTAATATATATTATTTTATTTTATAAATTAATAAATATATAAATATTTTGTCATGTTTTTATGTAGGATTATTTTATTATTTAAATAACCATCCATTTTTTATGGATATAATTTTTTTCAAAATTCTAGGTCTTATGCAGTTATCTTCGATAACAGATTCCTGATCAAAGTAATCCTACATTAAAACAAAAAAATAAATAAAAAAATTCCAGAAAAACGGCATTTAAGTGTTGATTACTAAAAAATGAGCAATGCTACAGCCATGAGGGAGACGGTGAATAATAGGAAATTACTTCAGGGGTCCAAAACGTATTTTATCAGAATTTTTAAGCCTTATTGTGCTAAAGCACGAATTTTCATCACTTTTGAGTCGATCGGCATCACTGTACGACATCTCCATCCGCGTATCGACCGCTTGGCCTATTACTCTAAGGAGTAAAATTTAAAACGCGATACAACATTCAGAGGGGGTTTATCGGAAAAGCAGAATAGATTCAAAGAGGATTTTCAGCGATAGGCGTGATACGATCAGTTACCGAAGCGGTGGATAATCAAGTGATCAAGAGAACGAAGTCACGAGGCCCGACCGCTGGTGCTGGTAGCAACGCTGGACGTTAAAAATGCGTTCAACTCGGCGGGCTGGGCAGATTGGCTCACAGCGCTCAGGGGCTTCAGGGTTCTAACCTACATACTATGTGTAACAGAAGATTACTTCCAGGATCGCGAACTCGTCATGGAGACGAGCGAAGCGATGGCGGTTAAGGAAATTAAGGCAGGCGTTGCCCAAGGATCACTCTTGGGCCCGGACTTCTGGATCGCATCGAACGCCTGTCTGTTGCGCCTGGACATGCCCGAGAGAGCATTTTTTATAGGGTACGCGGACGACGTGACGGTGGTAATGGAGGCACGAAATGCGAACTTGGTGCAACTTATTTTGAACCAAGTAATGAAACGAGTAACTAGGTGGATGACGCAGCATGGGCTCAGCCTTGCGCTGGCGATGACCAAGGTAATACTATTGATACGTAAAGCAATCCCTACGATACTACCAATCTTCGTAGGATCCAAGTTAGTTACTACAAGGCCAACTGCGAAATATTTAGGGGTTACCCTGGACTCAAAGCTTTGCTTTAAGCCTGGTATCAGGGAAGTAACGGGATAGGCGGAAGCCCCTATAGCAGCGCTGAGCAGATTAATACGTAACGCTCGTGGATATCCAAGAGAAGACTCCTCATGTCGACTCTAAACTCCTTTACGGAGCGGAGATTTGTGCTGCCTCCATGGAAGTCAACAAGTACAGAAAGAGAATGATGGAGATTAGATACGGTATCATAAGAAGGACGGATGACGCCCCCGAGGGCGGTAAGGCTGCAAAATCTTGCAATTTTCTATCCATCCACGATTTTTTCGACCCAATCGGACAATATTAAGTGGGCGAAAAAAAAGGAATAAATTGAAAATATTTGTGTAGTTACAGTAGACGTAAAATGCATATTTAAGCCTTGTTTCAAAAGCGTAAAATAAAGATTTTTGGAACCATCTTTGATTACAATAAACTCACAAGTCCTCTTATACATTAATTATTCCACTTTAATCGAAACGTAGTGTAATTGTCACTATGCTCGTCACTCATAGTTGTTAACTATTCATTAATAAAAACTGATACGTCGTATACTACTTCAAAAGTAAAATAAGAAATAAAAGAAAATAAAAATTAGTGAAAAAAATGTTACTTACTTTACTAAGATCTCTATTTAATGCATCAAGATCCTTAATATGATGGCCATCTACAAATCTGGTAGCATCTCGAACAAGACGGTACATGATATAACCTTGTGGGTCAAGCGCATCCAAAATTGGAAAAACCGTCTGCAAAATTATAAAAAATACGTAGTGTTAAATTTTATTTTTATATTGGAAATATGTATTTAAGAAATCTTTCTTCATTTTAAATTTTATCATCGTTAATTATTAGCGTTACGTAAAAGGGCGCCAAGTAGGTAATTCTCGTCCGATTCACATAAAGCGCGTGTTGCATATACTTTTTTTTTTAACCTAGGGTGCAATCGACTGTTATCTTATGTTGAGTGATCGATTTCTCAATGTGCTTTCTTTTCGCCTTAGGTCGAGAATCGGACACTTTCATACTTATTCTCTATAACTATATATCTATGACTAATAATCATTTTAATCTTCGTTACAAGCTCAAACAGTTCTTGCTACACATCGCGCGCGCGCGTGTGTGTGTGTGTGTGTGCGTGCGTGCGTGCGTGCGTGTGGGTGTGTGTGTGTGTGTCTATATATATATA
>JAPYZO010007923.1:0-14184 GCA_030522905.1 Torymus flavipes | reverse complement strand
TATATAGAGGCGCGCAACGCTGCTTTCTTCGAAAGATGGCTTTATTATTAGAGAGTAGTCGCGCGAGTCAAGGCTTTGTTGCCCCGCACTTGTTTGGGAGAGAATTTTATACACGCGCGTCTTGTCGCACGGTCTGTTTCTTTTTTTTTCTAGGTCGCGACGGATGATGCGCGTTTGTGAATGGGAGCTGCGCGTTCGAGAGTTTGGTGTTTGACGATAGCGGCTACTGGGCTATAGATAACGATGGTTCATTCAATTTTTGTTAGTTCTCGCGATACAAGATGTATTCTTGGCCACTTGTACGATAAATTTGTCTTGTAATGTTTCATCAACGCCAATTAGGCACATATTCAATTAAATTTTACTAGTAGTTATTAAATATATTTATTATCTATTCGTGAAATTAATATTTAAAGGCATTATGACATTATTTTTAGAATTTAATATCCGCGTGTATAATTACAAGAAGCTGTAAAGCTGTCCGACAAGACACTAGCCACTATTACAGAAACATGACATACTCGCGCGCGTTTCATCACTACTTCAATCAGTGTACTACAAACGCATTAATTTTTCCATTAAAAATATACTCATAACCACGTACGTATATATAGTATATACACGCGCTGAATTATTTAACTGCACACGCGCCGCCACTGCCGCGTCTCCCCCAATAAATTCCAATGTAAACAGCGCTTGTAAAAAGGGACAATTAATTCAGCGCTATAACTAGCCGCACGCGAGCGCTATGCTCTACGTGCACGTATACATATACATAGCATCATCGCCTCTCCTCTTCGCCGCCTCGAGACAGAGACAGACGCGCTGCATGCTCTCTCGTGGAATTTTTTTTCGGTACTGGCTCTAGCTGTGTAGAGCGCGCACACGATAACCGCTGCCGGCAGTGCAACACGTAACGTAGGTGCAAGCAAGTGCGGCTCACGCACGTTTATCACGAGGCGTTCTCTCTCTCTGCGAGGGGGCACGCACGATACATCCCATATAGCTCGCGAGAGAGCGTCATAAATTTCGCTATAAAACCTTTCGTGATTTCTTTCGCGCTCTCTCACTGCCGTAGTCTGCTCATATGTGCTTTTTCTCATTTATGAGTGTGTGCAGCGCGCGCTTGAACTTGACTCCTTTTTTATCGGCCGGCTGTCCGCCGATGTAGGTTTATTCTCCCTTTAATTTAAGGCTATATACACGCGCGCGCAGTTTTATATAAGCGCTGAAAGTTTTGAACATTGAGCCGTGGACGCAGCTTTTAACGATCCACTTGTCGTGAGAACCAATATAGCGCTAATGAATAGAGAGGGAGAATGATGTTTCTTATTCTTTTTTCCGTGATGATGCGAGCACGATTTCATTTGTACTGTTAATGACGAGGAAAATGTGGAGGATTACGAAACGCTGATTTCCGTGATTAATCGCAGTCTGTGCGCATTGCACAGGTGGAATTGAGAGACGCCGCGAGAGGATAAATCCACGTAGCGCAGAACACAAAGCAATCCGCGTGTATAAAGCAATCGAGCTTGCTCTGAAAAAGAAGACCATAGTTCTTCTTTTCTCTCCCACTGCGCCGATTATAACGCAATAACGAAACGGCGAGTACAAGAAGAAAAAAAGGCAAACGGCACGAGCAGCGCACCTATATACACGTATACGCGATCATCAATTAGACTTAATCTAGGCGATCGTCGGCTCGGAAGTCGCGCGCGGGAAAAAAGAAATCTCCGTTCTAATCCGTTGCTCGCTCCGCTATATAGCTGTGTTCATACCCAGCAACTATGCGCACCGACTATTATCTCTCGCTCTCTTTATACACGGGTTACGAAAGAAATCGGTGCTCGCGAGGGAAGTCGCCGCTAAACTTCCCATTCTCTCTAGATAACCGAGCGCGGCTCTCGCTCTCGATAAGACAGCGAGATAAGTCGCGGCGAACGGAGCGAAAGATTCGTGAGCTGTAGCCGAGAAGAGGAGGATTACGAGAGAGGAAAACGGAATAAGTCGGAGGTGTGAAGATGATCTAAGGTTCGGAGCGGCTGTTGTAAAGTCGTGTATATATAGTATATAAGCGGCGAGTGAGTGCGGCTTGTAATTGGCCGACGGTGCCGTTGGGATGAGCGATGGTGAGAAGCGGAAGGCCGAAGCTGTGTGGATTTAGATGGAAATGTAACGAGCCGTTTGGAAAAATTGGTAGAAAGCTGTGCCAGCTGAATGGACGAGGGAGATTGAGTTGTACACAGTTTGTGTGTGGAATGGGTGTAAAAAAGGCTTAATGATGGTTGATGTTACTTTCGAACGGTTTTTTTCCTACCTTCAATTCCGAGATAATGTTTTAATCAAGTTGTAATATGCGGCACGAAAATGTTTCGGTGTGAAAAATCATTAGAAAGTCGCGCGTGCGTTTAAAAGCTATATGGGAATGCGAATGCAAATATATGACGAAATAAAGCTTAACGCGAGCCGCGCGTTGAACTACATTTTAATACCAATGATATTTCAATCCCATGACCCTCGCACGTCGTTGTTGTTAATTTTCTTTTTCCTTTCTTTTCATTTTCGACATTACAAGTTAAAGTACAAATTACGTGAAAAGAATGTCGACGGGTCTCGAAACGAATTTCACATTAACCGAAACTCGCGTACGTATATATATACTTCTTGTCACCTGCGCGCCGTTTTCACCTTCGAAATTCCCTTCGCACGCCTTTAAAATACTCTCGTCGTATATATAATACGCGTATACGTTTTATTCCCATCGTGCATAAAATAATACTCACACATCGAAGCTCTCTGAATAATTAGCGGCTTTCATCTCGCGCAAAGTACGCAGAGCCCAATCTAAACATATTCGAGAAGGCCAATAAGTTAGATCGCGAGCCGCGGATTATTTACTATCCGCGTTATCTCCCGCTCGCTCGTGCGCATAAGAGAGCTTATATTCAGATCTAATATTAATTTACGGGCGTGCGCGCGCATGCACGAGAGACGATGGGAGAGGATGGTGGAAAAAAGTTTCATCGAGAAACCGCTAAAACGATGCTCTGCGCATTCCCCGCTGGAAATCTCGCAGCTCCCGGGATGCTTTAATGCACCTATTTAATTAAATTTATTTAGCCCAGGCGATGCGATTTCTCTTCGACGCTTCATATACGCACCTTAACGATCTTCCTGCGCGCGCATGGGAAGACTCTATTTTTTTCTTCTCGAGCATGAGCGCGTACAGTTTCATAAATTCGTGTGATTAAAGTGCGCGCGTCGATAAGGGAAAAAGTGCGCGCAAGCTCGGTTATAAGATGGATCTTGTTTCTGCAACTGACGGTTTGTAAAGCGATGGCTCGCCATAATGGGCGAAATTACTTATTAGAAATATATATCTCGGGAAGTTCTTGCTACTCATATATACCTATATGCAAATAAAAGCCGCGCGGCTAATTGACTTTGCGCGCGGCGGGATGATGAGAATGTGGAACGAAAAGAGAGAAAAAAAATGGGGCCGCCTTGTAATCTTAATGTTATTAATCTCGGAAAGTATAAAGTACGGTCGAATTACCGGGCGATCTGCGAGGCCCGATAACAGTAAACTGCAACATAGTTTATATATGTGTATGTATATGTATATATTTATATATAAAGCATTAAGAGGCTCTCGCCGCGAGAGGGTATATAATATCGGCGCAACTATCCATTCCGCGCGCGCAGCCGACGGCCGGGGGGATAAAAATAATCCCGCGCGCGGCTCGCATAAAGCGCAGATAGCATCAAGAACAATAAAAACGTCTCTTTCGAAAAACCGCGCGCTCACAGCCGTAACGCCGGGCTAACGGTAATGCAAAGTTTGCTACTCTCGGCTGCGCGGGCGTAGATATGTATATACAATAACTCTCGTCTGTCGAAATATACAAAAGCTCCTCTTTGCGAAACTATATAATAATGCACCTCGTGTAGCAAAACTGAACGAGGGGGAGAAAAAGGAGGTAACGATGACGACGTCGACAAGTCTAGCGCATTCCAAATTGAATATCCATACTGCCCACACACGCGCGATATTGCAAGAGCGTAACCGAGGAAGCCGGCCTCGCCCGTATGTATATAATAACGATATAATGACGTTCTCTCTCTCCCCCAGCGCGACGCCGACGCCTCGGGCGCAATATCGCGAGGTTCGCGTTTTATAATACATCCGCGAGTGCGGCGGCTGATCTGCTGCAGCTCCGCGAGAGTCGACTTTTTCGATTTGGGTCGCGTGGAAAGCGGATCGCGAGAGAGAGAGAGAGAGAGAGGAGGAGGAGACGAGCGGAAACTCACCTGCGATGGGAGACGCGACGGACGGGCTCGACTGACAGGTGGCCGTTCGGCCCCGCTATACGCGTATATATACACACACACACTTACGCGCGACTTTTTTGTATATATACCACCGCGAGCTGCTCTTTATCTCTATACCTGCTTGTCGCGGATTTTTCGCTTCTTTTGCGCGTCTAGCTGCGCCGCGGGAGACTTGCCTCAGTTTTCCGTATCACGTACCGGGCTATATAATACACGACGCGGCGCTCGCGAGAGCTGTTTAACGACTGTTTTATTGCCAATAATTTCTGAAAATCCGCAAGTATGTTTACCTTTTTGTTGCGTAATTAGCCGTTGTTTACCGCGCTCCGCGACTATAGATATAATACGGGAAATCATCGCTAGCGCGGGTATTACAACTTTACGGCGTCTGGACGCGTCCGACAGGTGCCTCTTATAATATACGCTCACGAGAGTATATCGACTTTTGACTTTTACGTTACATGTATATATTTTTAAAACCGTAATTTCCAATGCAAATCGTAGATTAGCATTCGTAGATTGCGCGCTCTGAGTAAATGCGAGTAATGCGGTTTCGCTATGTGTGTGTGTGAGTGTATACCTACCTGCAAGTCACGGGAGATAGTAGCGCTCGGCTAATTGACTAACGGGCCGCGCGCCGTAATCGCAGCGGATGCCTTTAAATTCGGGCTCATCATCGCAGTGAACGTGCGCAGGCGCCGACGACAATGAAAGTCGGAATTAAGAGGACTTTTTGTGCCCGCGCGCGCCACGAGATAACAGTGTTGGTTTTTAACGATAATTGCACGATGCGCGCGTTGAATGGGCGCCGTTGTGACACACTGCGCCTGCGTGTTCATAGAAACGCTGATGATGGGAAGAAAATGTGAGAAATTACGATACAGTGTATATATGTGAGCATCTCTTTTAAGTGCTTAATCTTCATTATTATGACGGCAATCGAATACTGCTGAAGTTTCAGAGATAGTATTGAAATTTTGAAATAGAAGTAGTTCTTGTTCAGTATTTTAAAAATATTTAAGCTTATGTTCATGGTTCTTGAAAAGTAAACGTAAGGGATAGAAGAATAAAAGTTATATAATTGAAAATGTAAAAGAAAATTCCGTTCTAAAGTCATTTATCTTGTTTTTTACATTTGAAAATTTCATGCTAAAACTTTCATTTTATATCTTTCTTCAATCATTAATACGAATCTTGAGTAGAATATGGCTTTACTGCATAGCTGAATAATTAAGTTGTTGATGGTCCACTTTTTTTTTTAAATTTCGCCATATATTTTTCATAATTTATTCAAAGAACGTAGATGAATAATATCCTTAATTTTTTTACAATTTGGAACCACTATTTATTATGACTTTTATTTAATAAACACTTAAAACTAAGAAGGAAGGAATTTATTTTAAATCGGGTAGGATACGATTGAAACAAATATTGAGTACTTATATTTGAAATTTTATTTCTGAGAAAATCAATTGCTGAATCTCTGTGTAATATAAAAAGAACGAAACTTGGTTTTGGCACTGACAAACAAAAGGATGTCTCTCTCCTTCACGGTAAATGCACGACACGGCACATTAACATCACACGCGTCTCTCGTTCGCACGCATATAAAAATGGCATATACAGCCCGCTCGCGCAAAGTACAGAAAACGGAGGCGAGGTTTACATTCGGCAACGTATAATCCATTAAAGTAATAATACACCGGTATACGCAAAAAGAAATAAGAAATTACAGAAAGAGAGGAAAACGCCGTTACATTAGGGCATCGGGAGGCGGACGCTCATATCGCAGAACGATCGAAAAGAAACGCGTACGCATGTACTTAAAAAATTATACGCTTTGAGCATAAGACGTGTGCACATATATACACATAAGGGTGATACGATGCATCACTCGTGTGTATCGGGAGAACGAAGGGAAAGAAACGATCGTTCGCGGAAAAAAAGGAAACGCGTTCGCAAAATCGCTCGCAACCGAGGTACGTTGACCCAATGCTCTTACGGTATATAAAGGCGAGCAGTCGCTGTTTGTGCTGCACTGCTGCTGGTGCACCTGACGTGTGAACCCGTCTCCCGTCTCCGAGTGTACGCGCGCGGCGGATAAGGTCAGGAGCGAGCGAGACCGGAATCGCTTCTTCCTCCTCCTCCTCCGCCTCTTCTTCTTTGCCGCCTAATTGCTTTTCTCCTGTTGTGTTTGCGCGCGAGTATGTGAGTATATATGCCTTGGCTCTCTTTGCTGCTGTTGCGGCTGCTCGTTCTCTGTTTTCCTCTTGCTGTGAGTGAACTATTGTTCGTTTTTCCTTTCTTCGACGCATGCATGTATACATATATACGCGTAGGAAAGTAAAATTAGACCTCTTGTGCAGCGTCATTATCTCGTTAAGTGGGCATGGTGCTATTGAACGTCGGAAAATGTAGCGAGTGGCTGTTGTGATTGCACGCGTTGAGTTATACGGACATACACATTGTTTCACTGGTAGAAAATCATGTGAAGATTGATTTTCTTCGTTGTAACAAGTACATTTTATTATACTTTGTTACTATAAAGCTATATAAGTAGTACCACAGGTTGAGAAAAATCTGGTGTTTTAATTTAATTTCAATTCAATATCTCATTGTTTGAATGTAATACCTGTAAAATAGTTACAACTTATTTTAAATAAAAGATAACCGGTAGAATTGTGATGGATAAATTGATTTTCCATGTTCATTTAAAACTAAATTGTTCTTTAAATTATATTGCTATAATTAATTCGGTGATCAGTTCAATTATCATAGTTCAAAATATACTAAAAATGCAACTAGATAATATTATAGTGATGTATTTAATGCTACCGAAAAATTCTTATTTACACGGTTTCTGTAACATTCTTATCGTACTATTAATTTTAATGTACAGGACATTAAGCGAATTACAACGATATTTTTTATAAAGAGTCTAAAAGCTTTTAATAACTTTTAAATATTTTTCGCTTAAGTAAAATATAAAAAAAAAAATTAAATGTCAGATCTTACTATTATATAGAAAATACAACGTAATATTTGTTTATCTCAAAATATCTAATCTTTAATTATTTTTATTTACATGCGAATTCTTAGCCAATAACGTAATAAAGTGTTGAATGGTTATATTAATACCAGTAAATAAAACCTAATTTTATCTCCATTCTAATAAAATGATTAAAAACTAATTACAAATGTGTATGTGTCAAACATATTTATCGCGTCTAATACGTTATGCCAATGTACAAAAATATAAAACTTTACCAATAACCTTTTCAACATTCGAAATATAAACAAAAGTCATTCAGTCAATAATGTTAATTCATATTCATTTCAAAAACCCTACAGTTAATACAGTAAAAGACTTTTTCAATTTCAAAGAATAATCCAAAGTCTAACGAGTGATTTTTGAAGTTGTGAATTCACCCTTGCACACACATACACATCATTCATACGCGACATTCGCTTACGGCACTTCGGATCATACGTCATTTGCAATCTCAGTACATTTATATTATATAGGAAACGAGCACATTGGCGCTCGTTTGTCTTCCACTTGTCGCTTCTCGGACTGAGCGTGCAAGCGCGCGGCTAATCATCGAAAACGCACGCCGGCAATTCATTTTGTTCTTCATCCCGAGCTGGCCTCGCTTTCTAAGCCCCCCTCTCTGCATCTTGCACGAATCGAGCTCTCCTCACGAAGAAAATGAACTCAGACGTTTTATCGGCGATATTTCAAGATTGCTCTCAGTGTGTGCGCACAGTGTAATTTTCGGTGAGCGACGTCGATGATCTATAAGCTCGTGATCACCGGAAAGAAGAGGAAGCAGCGACGTTTTATTAGAAAGTCGACAATGCTATGGCTGTAGCAGTGGGCGATTTTTGAGAAGGAACCAATGGTGAAAATCGGTTATAAGAACGGAAGGTTCATTGCGCTGGCTCTTGCGAAAATCGAATAGTTTCTGCACGTTTACTGAAATTGCTCATACACTTAATGTCGCACGCGTACATTTACAATTTTTTCTTTTTCATCATCTCTTTGAAAGGTACTAACAAAATAGACTATGCATTACCCAAACTTGTTCACTGTTAAAAAGAATTGATTATTTGATTTCATTTGCCATTGTGGATAAATTTTGAGTATTTTTGTACAAAACTTAATTTTAAAAAACTGTATAACTTTCTGCATTTGAATACAGTTTATTGATTGCTGTATCGTAGTAACTATACATTGTCAGGGAATACATATCTGTTACATATATATGTATATATATTTTTTGATAAAAATACTTCATGAAAATAGTTTGTTAAATTTGCTATAAAATCAATCATATATTGTTAAAGTTCTTTACTTTTTCATAGTTTGATTAAATTTAACGTATTCAACAACAATATGTGTGTTCACACATATACATTATACATTTGTAAAACTATACATGTAAAGAATAAGAAAATGTACTCTTTAAATTATCTGATTGCTAATTTAAGAAAATGATATATCACAATCGAGACATCCAATTTGGCGAATGATATACATAACTTTGGTTCTAAAATTCTTTTCGACAGTGCACATATGTTTTTACACTATGTGTTCATATATACTCTAAATTGAAAAACACGGACCTATTTATAAACACATCATACAAATACACACACCAATTTCAACAATTTCCAAGAGGATCGTATTGACAATTCGTAGCTTCTTCAATGATGATTTGTTGAATGCGATTTCTAACTTTGAGTTTCTGTAGAGATGTGAAGTTTCTCACATGAGGCATCAAACTCATGAAAAAATGATAGTCATCCGAAATACCACCTCTGTCATCTCCAATAATGGCTGAGACATTGGAATTGTCCACCCCATTGTCGACAACACCATTTCTTTGCTGCATTTCAGCTCTCTGTTGCATGGCTATGGTCTGCGCTCTTTGGTGCATGGCCGTGATGTTCGCTCTTTGTTGAATCGCCGATATCTCAGCGTTTCTCTGAATCGCGCTTAGCCTGCCGTTAATTTCAGCGCGCTGTTGTTCCAGGGCCGAATGCCTTGCATTCATTTCCGAAAGGTCGCCGTTCATGTTGCTAGGTTCCTGCATAGCTGACAGTGTGCTAGATCTGTTCATAGCGTTGACCGCATCTGAAGTTCGCTGTTGCAGGTCAGCATGTGATAACCTACCATTCAAAGAACTTGCAGTGGTAGTTACTATTGCAGTGGGTATACCAGCTATCTCGGCTATGGTGGTCATGGCTGACATGTCATTCTGTATAACTGGTTGCTGCTGTAATGTTGATATATTTGACAATTCTGACAACTCAGCCTGCTGTTGTTGTAAAACATTAAGTTCCTCCTGGTCTTGCAACGATGGAATAGGAGACAAAACCTGCAATTGTTCCTGTTCCTGCAATTGTTCTTCTTCCTCTCCCTCTTGTTGCTGTTCCTCTTCTGCCTCTTCTTCTTCTTCCTCTTCTTCTTGAGTACCACCCATTCCTGACTGAGCTATATCTTGCATATGTTGCTCGTACTTAATCAATTGATTGTACTCTGCCATTTCATAATCATCCAAAGTATCAGAATCACCCTCTTGTTTTTGAGGCCTTTGTGCACTCCACTGACCAGTTAATTCTTCTTCGTCATCACTGAGAATTTCAAGGTGGTCTTCTCCATTTTTCCGTCGCAAAGACACAAACATTTGACTTTTCATGAAACGCATCTTTTTGTAGTAAGGCCATGCTGAGGGTGGAGCTGTTGCATCTGTCATGGACTTTTTAAGCTCTCGCCTGTAGTGATCCTTTAGACTTTTCCATCTTCGACGTATATTTTCCTCTGTAAAAAAGAACAATTTTATTAGAGAATTCCAGAACAAAAGTTTTAAATAATATATTGAGTGCTGTTAAGGTTAGAACATTGTATTTTAAAACTCATTCTCGTAAAATTTAAGATTAATTATACATATAAAGTAAAAAGTATAAAGGTAAAACTATAAAGGTAAAACCATGTAATTTGATATAAAAATATAACGAAATACCAACTACTCTCAATAAAAAAATTACAAATGTTATTAGTATATGAAAAGGAAAGCTGTTCTCCTCACTGTCTTTAATTATCACAATATTCTAAACAACTTTAACATACCCACAGCAAAGTACCCCTCAACAAGATACACTTTTTCCTCACGGGTAATCAACACCATCATGCGCATACTTATACTAACTGCATCTAATTGTTGTTCCTACCGCTTGGTTAAAATGTTTCTACAGAAATTAAATTTCTTGTAGAGCGAAAATAACGATTTAGCGTTACTGCCCCCCCATCCTCTCGATTAGCACCGTACTTTTGCCTCCGAACGAAATAAAAAAATATACGCGCGCTTGGGTTAAGAGCAATACGCAAAATACACTTTTGATTGTGGCAATATCTCTCTATGAACGCTGAAAGATTGATGAACTCGCTTGACGAGAAAAAGTTTTCGTTGTGCAAACGCAGTTTTTGCGTACGTCGATGTGAAATCGATGGTGAGTTTGTCGATGCGTGGAAATTACATCAGCGGTAATGAGAGAAAATTAGACGCAATGTATGAAAGTTTCATATAATTTCTTCATAGAAAAAAGTCTTTTGCTTTAAAATTTATAATATAATAGTTTGCACTTAAAGAATACAATTTGTAGGGTGAAAAATTATAATAGCTGTATTAAACGTGGGAAATTTAAAACTAAGACGGAGGGAAAGAAAATAGATTTAAGAAACTTGATATTCTCAACGATGTTATCAGGCGTTACGTCCACGTTGATGAATTTTCAAAGACCTCATGAAAAAAGATGAGATATCCGGAGAAAATCAAGGGAACTCAGACATTTGTATGCTGAATCTCTCGAGAACCAATTCTGATGCGATAAGACAGTAAGGGGAACGTCAGAAAGCGATAAAGCTTGTTGTGTCGGTCGGCCGAATCTTGCGGGTATACTACTAATCTAGCATAAAATATCGAAAAACTTTTATACATCGGTGATGAGTTTGTAATTTTTCTTATTTAGCACGATGTAGTAACAAATTGCAAATGATATTGATGATTAGGGTAACCCGGCGCATAGGTAATTGTGTACAGCAAGACGCCAGGCAATTTTCTCGTAGAGTGCCGGTGAGACGTGATGCAATTCTACGGAGGAATTGAATATCAGCTGTGATGCGCGAGTTAAGGGGGAATGGGAGAAGTTGATTTGGTATTTAAAACCGGAGGACGTGTAGGTATATTTTTTTGGAAACTCATTGAATAGTCTACTATTTTAAGTACACAAAAGAATTTAAACTGATAAATAATTTTAAATTAAAATAAAACGCAGTATTGCGTAAAATTGATCGTAAATACTACGAAGATAAACATATAAATAGTATTTAATAATAACAAGAATGAAACATTCTTGTTATCAAGAAAATAACGGAAAATAAGTGTGAGTGCATTTTCCAATTAATTTCATAATAACACGCGTAATGGTCGACCACGTGACAGCGCGCATGATTTTCGCTCCATTTTTCATATACATTCTACATCTCCGCCTATCAGCGGCGTAATCCTTAAATATACAGCGAGCGCGCACGAGCGACCAAAACAAACACACAGCCGCTTTGCCGAGTACAGCCTCTTTTATATTACAACACAAAATATAGTTACGGCATAGAGTATAGGCATTCTACCTGCATAGACTGTACCCGGTTTCGCGATTAGAACAGCACTTTTTTTTTTCTTTTCTCAACCCGACTTTCTCGCCCTCCCACGAGCCCACAACGAAAACAAATATCGACTTTTCCAACCTGACCTAACCTCAAAGCTCGAACGACAAAGATGACAGTGATCGTGAGCCTGTATTGTCCATTGTGCAAGTACATAATTTCAAAGTTGCTCGAATTTGCTGGAAAAATGAATGTTACTTACGCGTCGTATCCAGGACCTTGGCTATTTCCTCCCAGAGTACCCCTGTCAACTGACTGGAGTGATGCTGCTCGTGCGTCCTCATCCACAGGGCCTTGCGCGTCCTGATCTCGTCGATGAGCATCTCATTTTCAAGCAACACATTGGCGACCCTCGGCTTCTTGGCCGTGCCATCCTCATTGGTGGTGGTGTTTCGCTTCTTGTACTTTCTCTTCTGTCTACTCTTGCCCTTGCGTGAGCTAGCCGGCGCCATTTCCTGGCCGTTTCGACTCAGCTCGGGCTCCTCGTCCTCGCCCTGAAGCAGTTGCTCTTCCTGTTCAGCGGTCAGCTCCTGCTGCGAATTTTCCACGCCGCCGAGGCACATGTCCGACTGCTGCTGCGCAGCGTTCTGCTGTGCGCCTCCACCGCCGCTTAGCTCTGGAGAATAGCGGGCCGGGCGACGCCGCGCGCGCTGCTGTTGCACTAATACTACCGACACTGTTCCGCCGCTGCCACCACTGCCGATGCTGCTGCCACTGCCGCCGACACCCTCCGTTTGCTGCTGCTGCTGTTGTTGTTGCTGCTGCTGTGATTGCTGCTGCTGCTGCTGATGCAGCTGCAGCAGCGCCGACGCCATCGTGCGCGATTTATCTGCGTATTATTGACGTAATTGCTCACTCGCGCAGCCGTGTGGGTGTATGTTATATATGCGCGTACTTACGAGGCACGCTGATCTGGTGTGAGAAGCGATGGACGACGAAAAAGCGACGCGCGCGCTCGCGTATTTTACACTACGAGAGCGTCGAGCGAGGCACACACGCCGGCGAGCGACTCCAAAACTGCCGGCGGGGAACGCTAGCGATGGAGCGATGCCGGCTTGCCGCTCTCTCTCTCTCCCTTCTCTCTCTTTCTCTCTCTCTCTCTTTCCGTCGCCGCCTCTATATTTATGCGGCTTCTATATAGCACTGGGATATATATAGGTATATAATCAGAGGTTGTGTGTGCGCGCTCCTCGTCTGGCTGTATGGGTGAAACTGAGGCCTCGCTCGCGGCTTCTCTGTCCTTGTCTGTTCCTACTCTGTGGCTTGGTGTGGGGCGATGCCAGGCTGCTGAGCGCTCGCAGCGCTCGAGCGTTGCAGAAAACGAAAGGTGGAGCGATGGCGAGAACGGAAGCCATTGTATTTGCGTGCCCTACCGGGCTTGTTGATCCTAATAATAGGGGTGCCGGCGACATGAAGAGTCCGAGGTAATTAGGCTTTCTTCCGTTGAGAAGTAAGGATTAAGTAGGAAGGGAAGTAGAAAATAAAGGGATGAACTAATGCGAAACGCTCCGCTTGGAGGTTAGAAATCGGTGCTGCGTCAGGCGCTTGCGCTGGCTTCTGCTACCGAGCGATTTTATGACGAGCGATTTATCACGTAACATAATTGCGGCGCCGTTGTCTATCTGTTTACTTATCGTAAATAATGTTCGAATGTCTAAAAAATAATGAATGAATGGTAAAGGTACCGGAAAGGAGAATTTTACTTGAGTTAGCTTTTAATTGGTACTTGTTTTCTGTATTAGGTGATAATTGTCTATCTTTTGTTATGTTTTACAACCGTAAATTAGAGTTACAACACTTCTAATCTAAATAAGTAATGACAATTAGATATGGTCTTTTCTTTATTTATAAGCTTGCTAAATGTTATCAATATATTTTGCTGTCTTTTTTATTTTCGTTTTTCCAAAATTAACGATATGTTAAATAAATTTACTTTGTTAAATTATAAAAGAATATTTGTTAATGACGTCTAAAATGTTTAATGCAAATGAGTCTTTAAAATTTAAAGTCGTCCATTATTGTCGTCAACAAATTAGTTCGAGCCATTCTATTTTCTCTAAAACGTGAATCATTATAAGGCTAAAAATAATCAAAAATTTTTTCATACGCTTTAAATAGCAACAGTT
>JAPYZO010007918.1:0-10503 GCA_030522905.1 Torymus flavipes | reverse complement strand
TAATCTTGTTAGAAAAGTATAATATAGTTCCGATAAGTTTTTAATGCCACAAAATTTTTGTATCTCAAAACGTTGAGTGAAAAAAAGTCATGGAAATCGCCGAAAATCTACAAAAACGACAGCGTCTTTATGGTGTTTCAATTATTTAATTTAAATCTAATGAAATGTAAAATTTAATACTTTACATTATAATATAGAAAAGCAAGAGAATATATGTACCAGAAAAATTTACATTTAAAAGTGTTGATTAATTGGCTAATTTAAATGGTTTAGCATATATGCATGCATAATCAAAGGTTGACGTAGCTGGAACCGCATAGAGTGAATCGAATGAAGAACATCGGTAATAAAGGGATTGGGTATATAGAAGTATGCTGGTAGAAAGTGGATTTTGAAGTAATAGCCAAAGAGTTAAATTATTTGAGGCTGATGGCTGGCTTTTTCTGTTCCCGCCAGCACGAGGAGGGCAAACGAGTCTGTAAGTTAAAGCGAGCTAAACGATGTAAGCTGTCGGAAGATAATGGTGAATAGAACGACCGGTAGATCCCATAATTGACGGACAAAACGCCGATCCAAAGCCGCAAGAGCGGCTCTCGTCTGTTCGTCGTGCGTGGGCGCAATAAAGCTAGGGTTCTATGGGCGCGACTCTGCGGGAAGCCGCGGCTCTTTAGCTCGGATTTGGAAAACACAACGCGGCGCGCTCGGAAAATTCATGGGCGTCAGATAACGCGCGCAGTGTACACCTGCGGCGACGCCGCGACGGGATCCCGTATTGTAGATAAGTGCGTTTTGGGCAATTGTCAGGCTAATCGCTTTTTATATCGACTCCTATCCGGCGTTTCACATATTTTTTCACCTCCCCCCGCGCCTCGCCACGTCTTTGAAGCCGTCGCGCGAGACACCCGGTGCACAATGTGGGAGTTTTGACTCTTCTTTATTGCTCGGCCCGTGGCGCGCGCAGGCGTATATGAGAGGGAAACACCTGTGACCGCGCGCGTGCGCCCGCGCCTCGGAAACTTGTTTGCTATTGTGTCCTCCGTTAACGTCTCTCTGCTTTATTACTCTGGCGGGCATGAATTTTTTTTTTCAATTTAAATAATCCCTTTTTAAAAAGCCTTTCAATCTTTTCACTCCGCTTTTAACAACGAGGAGACGAAAATAACAGGAAAAATTATAGCTGTGTGTATAATATTTTGACACGGGCGGAGGCTCTTCTGTAAACTGAAGTTTTGAAGAAGAAAAAAATATGTTTAATTCTATATACATTCCTATTGCATTTTCGTCCAACTAAGAATTATATTTGCGCTGATACATGTCACTGATTAAATTGTATAAACGCGCGCGACGAAGAGAACCGCCGCTACTCATTGGGGATGGAAATGCCGCGTCGGAGGGCCATGAAAGCGAAAAGTGGATAAAAATGCGGGAGTATATCTTCCACTTAGAGTATCGGTGGCGTTAAGATAGCGCGCGAATATTTACGAGGCGGCGGTGAGTGCAGGCTCGGGCAAAGGCGGCGCGTTTGGCGGCGGAGCACAGGTGCGTCCCGTGCGATAGAGATTAGGGCCGGACGCACGGCTCTCCGACTGGCGCGGAGCGCATTGAGCCCGGCTCCCGATTAATTACAAGCAAAATGGCCGTCGCGCAGCACCATTTTACCCTCGCTCGCGGAGCGCGAGATGAGTCGCCGCCTACTCTATATATTCTAAGCTTCCGATTCGTTTCTCCAAACTGCGTATGTGTATATCTTTATCGCAAGGGTATAAAAGAGGAGGGCGCGCTCGGCTCTCTCACGCGCGCAAAGGTTTGGAAAAAAAGCTGCGCTTATGAAGAACATAATCGTCGGAAAAAAGGGGAGAGGCTTGTTTATTAGCAGAGCTCGCTATAAATACGGGCCGCGAGTCGGTGCAGCGCATGCCTGCGGCTAATGAGGGTGCGAAAGAAAAGAGTTTTGATAATACAAGTTGGCCGTACACGGGACTCGATTATTTGAAATATGCAAACGGCGGAGCGAGTATATAGGTTTTGTTTTGATTTAATTAGAGAAAAAAGCAGCGATCCGCGCCGATGTTAAAGCAAACACGCATTGAGCGCGCGCTAGCAGCATGTACCTATATAGCTGCTCTCTCTCTCTCTCCATCACTATAAATAAGAGGAGCTCTCGCGGACAGAGAGCGAGTGGCCGTTATTAAAACATAATTTTATGACTGAATTTATGCCGCGCTCGGGCGTATAATGCTGGAGGAGAGCCTCACCCCCCATCTCTTATTCTCGCGGGGCGCGCAACACGCACGCACGCGAACCGAGGCGGCCTGCAGTATATCGTCGGAGGCGATCGGCCGCGTAACGAGTTGTTGCAGTTGCCGTTCTTGCCTCCCTCGTTCTACCTTCCTCGCGCCTTTATCACCTATCTCGCGGGCTCGCGCGACTCGAGCTTTATCGCGGCGCCACGGGCCGATTATCGCCTCGGTCGGTGCATCGCACGAGTAAATTTTCTCTTCTGCGCCCACCTAAAAGGCTCTTTGCATTTTCGACTCAACCTTATTTTCATTCCCGGCGAGAAAACTTGCATTATTCAACGCTATCATAATATCAAGATGGAACTAGGCAACTATAGTCGCCTAAACCTTATCCGATTTTTCCGTCAAGTTTTCCTCAAGACTGATTAATTATCCTATCACCTTGGCTGCAGCGTGGTTTACCGTTAATGCCTTTTCTTAATATATTGGCTGTCTAGATAAGACATTCGAACGGAGCTTGGATATGTAAATCGATGAGAGTTTGGAAAACTCCTCCTAAAAATATCCCATATCAAGCAAAATGCACATTTCCAGTGGTATAGTTTATTACATGGTCGTAAATGCTAATGCATCGAGTTCTACAATATTATCGTAAAAAGAGGTTAAAAGGGCCTTGGCGTCATTAGGAGGAAAAAAAATATGCTTCCTTCCGCTGTCTTGTGTGCATTGTGTTTACAGCAGCGGTGGGTGCCTAACTAACTAACTAACCAACTGAGAATCTCAGTATCATTAATTCCATAAGTCAATTAGGAAGGATATAAATTTCTTCAAGCGGCGTATATGCGATAACACGTTTGCGCTCGGCGTAAAATCATGCAATGAGAAAAGCGTCGGCGGCGCGCCGCGAAAAATATAATAAAAAAAATTACGTTTGTATATTATCGGTGGAAAAGTCGCGCGCGTAAAAAAGCTGCTTTAATGTACGGCTCTTACGGAATTCCAGTGGAGATACCCAGAAGATATATGCGCGTTAGCTACGCACGTGGCATATAATTCAGTTATGAGCAAACCCATCGGGGAATGACGCGGCGCGAGGCGCTGTTTAATTGCTCTCGACCCTCGGCACGAAAAACAGGCAGCACACGCAGGCAGAATAGCGAGCTCGCATCCTTAATAACGCACGGCGCACGAGCGCAAGAAACAATTTAATTAGGCAGCCGCGAAGATTCCGAGATGAGCTGGCATCAGGCATCGGCTCTCTTTGTAAATAGTAATTAGCTGCGCTGTATATAGTTAATTAATCGGACTCACTGTTACTACCACTTCCACAGAATTGAGGAAAGCGTGCGTCGTTGAAGGGCAATTTGTCTCGGGCAGAGGCTGAGCATAATAATGAAATTATGCAACGCGCCCAACAGAGAGAGTGTCTTGATCTTATATTAGCAGGCAATATTTTAATCACAAATTGCCTCTAATGATCCCATAATTTGAGGCCCCGAGGATACGTGTATAGCACTCGCTGTGTGCCACGTCAGACGCCTCTTCCGCACTAATTTATTCTGCTCTTTCGCTTTTATCTCATCGGCCATGGCCTTTTTAATGCCTCTTGAAAAACACTGTCGAATGCAATTTCTTCGATCGGATTCAGTGTTAACGCACTCCATACACAAATTTTTAATATTATACCATGCGAGATAGAGAGAGAGGCAGAAAAAATGAGTTAGTTGGCAAAACCACTTTGATTTTAAAAGTGGATTTAAAAAAAACAATAGTGTGCCGAACAAATAGATATGAAAACGAAAGAAAAACTGACTTTCTAAATATACCCATTATTGATTCTAGCAATAGGTGCGTCTCACCCTCGAGTACATTTCGTCTTTTCTCGCCGGAACAGGTGTGCGGCGCGGAAAGGCGCTATACATATACACTCTAATTAACTTTTTACCACCATATAAAAACAAAAATAAACGGTAAAAACCGACTTGACTGAAAGATATGCATCGCTGGAAGAGATTGTAATTACCGGTCAAGTTTTTCTTTTTCCTTTTATATATACGCGATACGCAAAGGAACGCGCCTTCAAGTGTTAATTCCCCTTAATCACCAAGTATTTCGAGCCTTATAATAAGATGATATGTTTCTTTTTATTTTGAAATTCAAGAAAACCGTATAAAGAATGACTGTTATATAAAATTTCATCAGCTTATTAAAAAGCTCTTAAAAAATGTCGTTGGCCGTGCTGAAAATAAAATTAAAAATGTAGTGTCAACGAGTACTAATTGACACAACGTTTTCATCTCTAAGAAATTCGGCATTAAAAATGCGCGCATAAGACGATAAAAAAGAAAATGACAAAGTAATATGTAATTTGCAGGTGCGTGCGCAGCAATAATGTGTGTACGCTGATTATGCAGCTTGGTGGTGACGTCGATTTTTGTCAGTGAGAAACGTGTATAGCCGCGATCAGTGAGCGATGCGTGCAGGAGGAAAAGCTCCTGCGAGGCGCGAGGGACGATCATCGGGAGGGCGTGTCGGTAGATTACGGCGCGCACCGAACGAATTAAAAAATAAATAAGCGCTCCCCCCGCGCGAGCAATGTTCAATTCAGATAATGGAATGACTTGATTGTACCGTACGGGCTGCGAGCGAACCGCACGCACGCCATCTTCTCAATCGACGCACCTCTACACTCTCTTCAATCTCTATATTTTACATCGCCTCGAATAAATTCATCCTCCTCCTCTTTCTCCTTAATACATTTTTTTGCGGGAATGATGTACGATCGTGAAACTCGCTTCGTGCGGTTGTACGTATAAAGAATTATATTACTTTAACTTGCGGTTTCTTTTTTCCACACTCAACTCGCCTTTTGCTTATTTAGTCGGAGTTATTATAGAGGGCAGCAATGGAAAGATTTTTTTTAAGATGTAAAACACAATAGTTGCCACTGATATATAATGGTTTATTTGTATAAAAAAGAGACGAAATAATAAAAAGCCGCAAATGAAAAGTTGAAGGAAAAAGCGGCGCACTTTTGCAATGGTAATATAGGCGCGGATAAAGTAAAAGCAATATTTTTGCTAATGGAGAAACGAAGATGATATATAGAAGCGAATGAGAGAAGCCGCATGTTCGCCGACACTACAGAGCTGCTCCGCCGGCGGCTGTCTTTGTATACGAGACGTGGATCGCTGCGGCTGGGCCGAAGGAGCAATCTCGCGCAGGTAGGTGCATATACTCAGAGGCCGACGGACGTCTGATGCTCTCCCATCGAGCGCAGACGCGCGCCCGCGGATCGCGGCACGACGAAACGCGGAAAGGGCGAATTACGAGCTGTAGCGACTTACGATGACCGCTCACTTAGGCCCCGCGCACTCTCTCGCCAAATATTATTGCTCTATACCTATCAATGGCCTCTTGCTCTGATGGATTATTTTCCTAATAGAGTTGCCGTTCAGCTCCGTTCAAAGCTGCTTGTGTAATTTTCACTACTAGTCACTCGCTGCGCCATTTCAATGTCTTCATACATATGTATTTTACAAGCTTGCTATTATTCGATGTACTATCAGAGTACACGTATAACGACAAATAAACTTTTGTTTCAATACGCCTGGAATATTTCGAGTAGTAAAAATAAAGATGAAATTAAATACAAGCAAGACAAAAGTTTTTTTACAGTCTATAAGGTAGCGCAACCTCTCCTTGCAGAAATGTTTTCTCTGTAAAAGATGTTTAAATATAAGTACTGATGGAAGGCAATGTTGACGGTTAAATATGGAGAATAGAATGAGAAGAGAGACTTTTGGGCCATGGGACTGGGGCAGCGCGCTCTTTCGCCGACTCTTCCATTTCTCTCGTATTTCGGTCTCTCCTCCTTTCCCCCGGCTGGTTTTATCGCGCATCTCTTTCTCCCGATCATCCGCGGCCGCCAAAGCTGGGAGGGAAGCAGAAAGGGGGAGAGAAGATTTTATGTTGTGCTCTCTCGCGCCGCACGACTTCAACCTGCGCGCGCGCTTTACTCCTTCCCCCGCGCTCTCCCGGTTCATCTCTCGCTCGCACCGCCTTTCTGTCTTACGAGCGGCTCGAAGACCGAGCTACGCCGCTGGCGGCACGGAAAAAAGGCGGCCCTAAAAGAAGTTCATATTTTTTATGCTCTGACAGCGACTTGGGTGGTCCAAAATGGCCGCCAATGATATAATATAGCGCTCTAGAGCGAGCTCAATGCGATATCTATGGGAGATTTTGATTGCTCGCGCCTCCGCACCCGAGCCTCTCGACTGTAGCTGAGTAATATGGATGATTAAGCCACGCACGTGGCATGCCCGATGTGCAGCTATTTTCTCACTTTATCCTAGTCCCCGAAGACTTTCACAAACGACTTTATATCTAAAAGTGTACTATTAACTTTGCTTGTCAATGTCATTACATCTTCATAACACGCAAACTCCCTTCGAATGGTATTATTATACGAGGAATAGAGACAGAAAACTTAAATAAATAGAAGGCAAACACCAACATACCTGAAAAGTAATACAATAACATATATGTATACTGATCAAATATATCAATATTAAAACAATTTTTTATTCATTTCAGGAAAAGTCAATTTTTAAAAAGAAATATTTTAAAAAGTTTTCAATTATTGTTATAATTATAAATTCCTCTGCTTGATCAAGATAACAATATTGAGCGTATCTCGTAGAACTAAATTACTGATAAAATGTTGAATACACACACACGCGCGCACAGATAAAGAAATTTTAACGACTTATTGATTGTAAGACATCTTCAGCTTTCGTCCGTCTCATTTATTTTTTAATACTCGCCGTCAAACGCGCACACACGCAAGCATTTTGAACCATTATGGAATTCTATCGCACAGCCATAACTAAGCAAATACTTAAGTAGCACAGTTTCGTTACATTTTCTGATGTTACGCTGAGAAAAATGTGTGTGGTCGTAGTTACTACTATATCGTATAGTTGTCAAAATATAGTTACGATTTCTATTTTTTTCAGTAAAATATACTATTTTATCAGGTTTAATTATAATTATTGTAAATACAACTATAATATAGTAACTTTTACTATAAAATATAGTTGTGACGATTTTGCATTATACAGCATTGCAACAGTGACTATATTTTCTTATCTGTGTATATAATAAATTTCTATACTCTGTAATATCTAATTTTAAAAATAAAATTTTTTTAAAAAGGATTAGTTATTCTAAGAAACCGGTTGCTTATACCAAGCACACAATCAAGAAGATACCTAGATTAACGAACAAATATTGGTTCCGCTGACTATTTTTAAGTGGCTCTAACTATCAAGTTGGTTTATTACTAACTATCCTGTTAGTTCTATGTTTTTTAACAAATTTAGGTGGTTACAGTAACCAACATTTTGGTTACTAGAACCAACCATTTTTGTCCGTAGACATGATTTTATTTACTATTTCAATATAATACAAATATCAAAGTATATTTGTTATCTCTAACGTAAGATCCAATTTCAGATCGTGTCATGATGGTGCACATGAAATGAATAGTATATTTTCATACAAGTGCAAAAGTGTGAAGTAAAATTGCACTTTACGCACACCGAATTAAAATAGTAGTTTTCAATACAAGTGCACGAAAGTGTTGATTCTATCACGAGTTTGCGATGACAATCACACGACATGTAGAATCATCTTTCGCATGTGTATAGAACAATATTTTTTGATACGAGGAGCATATAAGTAATTTAAAAAAATTTCAAAATGCGTAAAGTCGCACTTTACACATACTGAATCGAAAAGAATATTTAAGGTCCCATGCGAAGAAGATTTTGATTTTATTCGCGTGAAAATATGTTCGGATCTATGGTTGCACATCATGATTGTAAGAATAAAGTTGATCAAATTAAAAGAAGGGACAATAAGTATAAGCGAGTTACATTATTTCGCGCAGTAAAGTCTAAATTTTGAACGAATTCGCCGCATTAAGGAATTGAATGTCCAACAGGGGCAGTTGCAAAAATTGAGGACATATTCGTGTAATATACCTGTATACGCTGATAATGTGTCGGCGATTCCGGCATTTCGTTCTACACGCTCTCTTTTTCCCGCGCGCATATATAATGGCAGGGTAGCGCGCACGAGGTGCCTCCAATCTTTCCTCTCATTATTGCACCTACTTACAGGCGCGCACAAATCATTCTCTGATGACTCGATCTTGAAAGCAGCGTCGGCTGCTCTCCGATCGCTCGGAACTTGTTAAGCTCTCCGCTCGAGTGCGAGCGAGTTATTACGTATCCCGTTTCGTGGCTGGCATTACATGGCCTCGCACGCGGTAGCCGCGAAACGCGCGAACGCTTGCGCTCCTTCCCAAAAATGATAATATCCCAAATGCGGCTGCGTAATTGCCGCCCGGCTGGCCTGCGGCCGCAAAAATCGCATAACGCGCCAGGCATTGTAAATTATTTCTGCGAATTTGACGTATTCATCTCTTTCGGTCTGCTCTGCCACAGAACTTTCTCCCACTGCCAAACAACCGCGAGAATACATTATTTTATCTCAACGAGGTGTTGCCAGAGAATAAGTAAACAAATCAACCGTGCCCCCATTATCCCTCCATTGATCTTTTCCATGCGTGACATTTGCCTTTTAATGCTTCGTAAACGGATCTCAACGTTTATACCATTAACATTTCAACAAAAGTATAGGAAAATTTCTGTCGAAATGACATTAATTGCGAAACAGTTACTTGTGATTGTAATTCTTGTACTTACGAGAATTCATCATTTTTTTTGTTTGTATGTGAAACTATACTCTGCCAGCTGCAAATTTAATGATGACTTGTTTCGTTTTCTTAATTAATAACTACGAAAACATAATTTTTAGCATCATTTTTCAAACATAATTTTACGAGCAACAAGTAAAGCTTTTTCGTAAATTGAAAATATAACGATTATCGATTACGATTTATCGAGCCGATTAGTGGAAGAACGAACAAAAATCAGAACAACGTATAAAAGTTTGCTGGAATTATGCACATGAGTCTGCAGGTGCGTATTTTAGCGTAGATCAGACTCTAGGCAGACTGTTTTAGATATTTTACATGCATTGTTTTTGCACAGTTACAATTATTACGTAGTGCAAGAATATAATAAGTATAAATTGAATGGTGTGTATTACTTATAATAAATCTAATTTAAAGATTTTAAAGCGTAAATGTACTTGAGAATTACATCAATCATTAAATATGCATAAAAATAAGAAGAAAAAGATCGTTTCTGGATCATAAGCGAATAAATTATTCTTAGAATGTTTAAAAAAAAATTAAATAGAGCGCGTGCAGCGCGCCTGGATTTCGCTAGTATGTTAAACGTATGAATTTATATTCATTAGAGGTAGTAAACAATTTCATTATTCATTTGAAAACTTGGTATTTTTTATTCTCTTATTTTACCCGTTTTAGGCCTAATACAATGGCCTAATCGGTTGTCTTAAAATGGTTTCATCAACTTCGGTCTTATATAACAGATTTACATAAACTTTTGCAGAAAAAACTGTCCTTAAAAAAAAAATAAAAAATACTGGTCAACGATAAAAGTGAAGAGGAATGAAGTGTGAAACTGTGTCTTAACATACAAACATTTGACACTTCTGTTAGTGAGGCAAAGTCAATAACTAATATAACTTTCAATGTAAATGACAGATTCTTCCGAAAACTTACTACATTATAAAGTTCGATCTGTGGAACTATATAAAAAAGAATATCCCATCATCGACAAAACAAGTGAGATAATCACACTAAACCTGCATGATCAACGGTTCTCAATATTTTTTCCGCACATTTTTACATTACAACTACGAAACAATTCTTTTTATTATTAAGTAACAAAAAATTAAGTCTTCTTATGACACATATCAAGGCACAGTGAACCCTTGCATAGCCTCTGGATTTATTAGCATCATTTCTAAAACAAACCGGACAGGGATATCATGTGCTCCCCGTTACGCGTCTAGGTAGAGTCTCTTGTAGCGAAACGCTGCCATTGCGTATATATGAGAATATCGCCAGAACCTTTAATATTCGGTGTTTAGAGAAAAAAATATTAACGGCTTACTTATCTATTAAATAATACAAAAAAGTTTTGGTAACTCATATTAGATTAGATTAGATTATTAATACTATTGTAAAATATAAAACGGTTTTATATTTCACCTTGGAGATATTATATAACTATTGAAATAATACTTTAAGAACCATATTTTA
>JAPYZO010007916.1:8751-21260 GCA_030522905.1 Torymus flavipes | reverse complement strand
TGGTATCTCCATATTCTTACGATTTTTAATCAAATTTATTATTCTTTCCTAAATTTAATTGAAATGTGAATCAAGTACGTCGATCGAGAATAGAGTTCAAACACAATAAACAGAACCGCCTACATACATAATTACACTGCATTTCGCAACATTCAACTTAAAAATTCCTACCTTACCTACTATAAAAGAACAATAACATGATTGTGCACTCCCAACCTCCCCATATCGATCGTATATTATTACCTAAAAAAAAATCCTCTCGCGAATGCATCGCCCTTCCGAAAATTAGGTTGGCTGGCATACATACATATAATATACAAATACTCTAACATTATAGGAACTATAGGAGTCGTCATTCGGACGTGCGCCTGCGCACTCGCGCCCGTTATCACTTATGAATCAGCTGATGTGCAGGCTCGCGGCTCGCGCGCGCGCGCTACGGCAGTGAGGCCAGTATTGTTTCCACCTCGCGCGCAAGCGAACATCGTGAGTGTGTATACGTGTAAATAAATAGCCCCAATTAGCAAACGTCGTCGACGAGGCGACGAGTAACCGAGGGTCGAAGATATGTCGCTGAACACGGCGCACGCCAACGGCGGCGTACTCATACACGCCGGCGAGTGGTGAGTACAGCATTTTTACATTAAATTCTGTACTGTGTAGTGCGTACAGTGTGCGATGTAGCAGCTACGACGTCGTCTGGAGAGCGTTCGAGAATCTTCGTCTATGTATGCCCACGTAGACGCGATGGAAGCACGCGGAGGAAGGTTTCGGGAATGAGTAGAGTTCGAGGGGACGTGGGTGATAATTGAGACGGCGGAGGAGCGGCCTTGGGGGTTGCGTCATCCGGCGCAATTGCAGTACTTACCTACGCGAAATTTTACTCGAGCGAGCGAGAGCGAGCAACCGACGACCTTGACGCGGCTGCGTCTTTTCTTATCGATTCGCATGGAGAGTGTTTTTGTCGGGGTGCCAAAGTTTCACGGGTGATAGGGCGATTGGTAGGAGAAAGAGAGTTTGTTTACGGGGAAAGGAGGAGATGAAGGAGAGGTTAGAAAGTGCAGTGTGGCAGGTGTATAGCGGTATAATGGCAGCTTTGTAAACAGAGGAGGCCGTTACGTGGTGTGTTAATTAGGCGGACGCTCGTGAGTCGTGATGGGCTCGACTACGTGGAATTTTGGATTAGTAGTGGGAGTGGTGGTTTCTAATCTTTACAAAGCCTTAGAATGTGTGTTTTAGGAGAAAGTGTAGATCAGTGGTTGCTTTTTTATCCATACTGATTGTAATTAATGAATTGTTTTCTTCCTTTAGTATACTACTATTCAGTGACAATGTGTCGATGGAATTCCATGGTCAGGAGCAGCCCGAGTTCATGGGTACGAAGAAGGGACGGCTATACCTGACAACGCACAGAATGATCTTCAATGCCAAGGATCACAAGGAAAAGATGCAGTCGTTCAGCTTTCCGTTCATTACTCTCAGCGAGGTGGAGGTTGAACAGCCTATGTTTGGTGCCAATTACATCAAGGGCAAGGTTAGAGCACAGCCTAACGGTAACTGGGTTGGAGAGTGCAAGTTCAAGCTGCATTTCAAGAGTGGCGGAGCCATTGAGTTTGGTTCGGCTATGTTGAGAGCTGCTCAATTAGGTAATTTGATCCATTATGCTGTTCATTGTATTTTCCTATTTTTAGTGATGATTACTTGTTGAAACTTAAACTTACAAATAGAAATTACAATCCTTTTTATAAGCTATAGCAATAGGTTACATTAATATATTTTAGTGATTGTTTTAAATATTTCTAATTTCTTAAAGGAATTGAAAATATTAGGCATAAATTAATTGTGCGAATTTAATTGTAGCTCAAAGGAATGGTCCTGACTTTGATGCTCCACCACCTTATCAGCCTCCATCGTCAAGTTGGTATGCTGCACCACCACCAGCATATCAAGCAGCACCAGCTGGCTATTATGGATGGGTTCCACCTACAAATGCATTCCCAGAACAGCCACCAGGTTATTATACTGTGCCTTATATTGTGCCTCTCTTCTTTATGATTTAAATGATAAGATGTCTTATGCGTTATGTGTTTGTTTAAGTTATTGCATGTACCTGATATTAGTTATGTTTCTTAAGTACCATTGAAATCCTAATGTGTATTAATTTAATTCAGTTGTAAATGAATATTAAAAGTTTATTTACTTAATAAAATGAAAATGTCTTTTATCTCTAGATTAGATAGTTAAATAGTGAACAAAAGAATTTTAATGCTAGTACTGTGATTGAATATGTAGATATCAACTCCTGCATGTATAATTTAGACGATGAAGCAAATATTTTTTTAGATTTCTTTTGTTCATTAATGTAAAACCTTTTCTTGCACTTTAAAAAATAATGTCTTAATGAATAACCAACAGTCTAAAGAAACAGTGTGTAACACGGTTGATATTTCTTTCCACAGTGAATAGTGTATTTATGACAGATATGCCTCCACCATACCCAGGCATAAACGCTAATTATCAGGGTTATGCCAGCGGTGGAGCACCACCGCAACCAGGAGCATGGGGTGCACCACCTCCACCGAATTCACATCCACAACAGAATGGAGCACCTGCCTGGGCCAATCCCAATTACAATGGTCAGCCAATGTCCAATGCAGGTGTGTACCCCAATTATGGACAGCCCGGGCAACAGCCTTACGCGCAGAACCCTCCGCCGCACTCCCCCCATACGCAGCCTCCAGGTTATGGTGCACCACAAGGCTCTTATCCGCCTCAGGGACCCTATCCACAGCCAGGACCGTATGGCCAGCCCCAAGCTGGACCCTATGGCCAGCCCGAAGCTGGACCCTACGGTCAGCCCCAAGCTGGACCCTACGGTCAGCCCCAAGCTGGACCCTACGGTCAGCCCCAAGCTGGACCCTACGGTCAGCCCCAAGCTGGACCCTATGGTCCACCGGGTTATCCCTATCCTAATCCTTATTAGAAGCCAGTCATGCTACAATGAGAATAATTTTCGATCAACTTCCGTTTTCTAAGCATTTCATATTACTTTTTGTTTTTATCAATTATTATCTTTACTTTTATATAAATCTTAAACACGCATTCGAGTTTAGGGTAAAGTCACTAGTGGGCTGTGATTGTTTTGTGAATTAAATTCACTTACTAAAAAGTTATTTTTATAATTTGTGATGCTTTCAATATAATTTTATTAATTTGGAGCAAATCAATACTTCAACACGTTTTCCTTTGTACGAATTAACCATATAAATCGTAAATATAAAAGTATTATTTCTATTTTATTCTTGTTAGAGAAAATTTTTCTATTTACTGTTACTAACAATAATTAACACATTTTTCAAGTTTTGTAAATAATACTTAAAAAACATTATAATAACCATAAATCTCTAACGAATTTGAATGTGATAAATTATAAATTCATAATATAAATAATATTAACTATTAATTATAATATATTAATGACTAATATCTTCTCTTCCTAAAAGAAAAGTAATAAATAAATTAATCGTAAATAGAGCACTCGATATATATCCACTACTGTCTTTACTCTACAGCCGCGATCAAAGAGCCGTAAGCGCGCGCGTCAATTTCATCTAAGTATACATCTGCCAAACTCATTACCATTTTTCATTAAATCTCATTCTCATCAATCGACACGATAACTCGTGTGTCTCCCACTTTCACAAATAATATTCCAGTGTATAACTAATGGACTATGATATCCTATCCGTACAAGAAGACTTTATTGTGTTTTATATTCTCTGCCTATATATATAATATAGAAACAACCGCAACGAGCAATGCTGTTACAATCTTGTAAAATGTAGTTTATATATAACATATAAAGAGGAACAAAGTTTACGTGAAAAATCAATTGTTACTGTCGAAGCTTTATAAAGAAAAGGAGACGGCTTTCCCGAAGGGGAAGCCGCATTTGTCTTACTTATTAAATATTATGACATACTACTATGCTGGTTTTTTCATTTACGAACCTCTCTATCTAAACAAATCTTTTTCTCTTTCTCTTCTACACCTTTCTCTCTGTCTCTTTCTCCAAAATCTCCAGCGCTAAAAATACTTATCCTCGACTCGACACCGCGAGACGTAGGTACTAATGATCGGCCCGGCGCTCGCGCGCTCCTTACAACACCGCCGTTTAGCAACTTCCATAGTCCATACACACATACACACACGCACACCACCTGTCCCTCCCATATACTTATCCACACATATATACGTGCGTGGGCATAACGACATACATCCACGGGGTTCAAAATGTTTTGAATATTATGTAATAACGGGGGAATTGCATAAGTCACGCGCGGCGGTGGTGGGACACACGTATACACATACTCCGCCGGCGGCGGTGGCTCTCGTGAAGCTGCTGCTGCTGCTGGCTTTCACTGCGCGCGCTTATTATCTCATAGTTTAGTCATACTCGCTCTGCTCTCGCGTACGTATCGGTCTCCGTCTGTCTCATCTCTCTGTAGAATACTGTGTGTGTGCGCGCGTGCATCGATGACCCAGCATGCGAGACTTGGAGACCTCTGGCTCGCTAAAGTGCTCTCTCGAAGATAGATAATAATAATAATAATAATAAGTAGTAGCGATAGCATTATTGTTGTTGCTGTTGGTGTTGCTGCTGATTATTGAGACAGTGTGTGGGTGCACGTGTAACGATAATGCCGACGAAAAGTAACTTCGGCGCGGCGAAGGTGGCCCCCTGTGCGTGGTATTTGCACATACAAGGTTCTTATCTTTTTTTTACATTTTTTTTTTTTATAATTATTTCGGCTTTGTTCCGGATCGGACGGGTATAATGTGTGCGACGCGCGCTGACATAATCGCGAAGTTCATTCCGCGAAGGTGCGGACTTTCACTTTTGATATTTCGGAGCACACGGATAGGGATACGGCGCTCGTGCCTCTTAGATGACTTTTAATTTTTTTTTTTCTTACACAGTTTTTTTTTTTACCGCAAAGTGGGGGATACAAGGCGTCGATGTGCGCTCAAGGTTGCACGTGAGAGAGGCGGAACATTAACGCGCGCGCCGATCTCAAGTACGCGCAAAAGTGCAGTGCACACTCGAATGTATATCTACTTAATTCAAATCGAACTCTTTTGCGTGCGAGATTTTTCCCGTCGTTCTTAAAATATTTCTTTTCTATATATATACGCGTCTTAGGTAATTATTTCAAAGAGAGAGAGAGAGAGAGAGAGAGAGAGAGAGAGAGAGAGAGAGATGACATTCTAATGCTTTCACGCACGCGCTGACATAACACTTTCATAATTTTGTATATATATACACACACGCACACACGTAATTTTTCCGCGTGTCCTAATCTCTGGAATTTATGCATTTTTTAACGATATACACGCACGCTACGTATGTACACATGTATATAGCAATATATATATGTATACTTCGGTTACGTCGTGCGGGCAGAGTGACAGTTTCACTTTCGTTTTCAAAAATCGTAGATTGGATTCGGGAGAGGATATATAATATGTATTTTTGTAACGCTGATGCAATATTTGAAAAATCTCGTTTGATTTGAGATGTAGAAAAAGATGAGAACCGATAAATACCCGGACTCCTTGAATACATTAATAATCTTTATAAATAGAAGAACGCGACATTCCGTTTCGCTTTGTAGAAAAAAAAAAATAATAATTATATGAAAAAACATTCTACTAAATACCTAACCATTTAAGCAAGACAATAATTTTAATCTTTGACGGTTTCCAATAGATGCAAAGGCTGCGGAAGCTGCGCAAAGTGCGTATTACGATCCCAACAGACCTCAGTGCGCGTACGTTCCGCCACCGGCGTACTACGTAAGTCTTGAAAACATTATCCTAAACCAATAAGATACGTCGATTAGCAAACATTTAAGAACGTACAATTATATTCGTCATTTCTGCTTTTTTCAGGAAAGCCCGCCGAGTTTTCAACAAGCAACGGAGAAAAAGGACCAATGAAGGCCGCGTCGCCGGGGACAAGCGCTCGAGGCGGACCTACACATACACACACAGACACAAAAACACATACACACACAGACACACAGACACTTCGTTTTTCCCTCCTCAAGGAATAATCCGTTGCGCGCGCTAGCTTTGCGAAGCAGCAAAATCGAAAGGCATCAATGTTGTTATTTTTGTAGCGCTATATACGTTTTTAATGCATATAGAGAAGTTATATATATATTATACATATTATACATATAGATATCCTTATAGCATTCCAGCATCGACTTTTTAACGCCACGTCTTTTTCTTTTTCGTTTTTCTCGGATTCTCTAACGACTTTTGCATTTATGCAAGTAGTGTGATATTTTGCATACTTCTTATATACATATATACATATATAAATGGTATAAAGGAGAGAAAATGAGAGAGTGAGTAATTTAATCGTTAACGTCACGACGTTCCTTGATTCTTTTCTTTCTTCAAACAACACACACACACACACACACACTCACATGCAGTATTGTAGATTTTTTTCCTTCGTTTTCTTCGATTGTCTCTGTTCACTTTTATTATTATTAATTATTATTATTAGTAATTTTCCCAGTCAAAAGAGAATCTTTTGAAAATTCACAAGTATACATCGTTACTTGTTGTGTATAAAATTGTGTATTTGACTTTGTATTGCAGTCTATTTGTTGTTGTATGTTTTATGCAATGTTAAAGTCTGATGTACGTGCAGAAATAAAAGACAAATGCAAAAAATAAGGCATTTGGTTTCTCAATGAGCTTTGAGAGAAAAAAAAAGTAATGTGAATCAACAATAATACTTTTTATATATTTCAACAATTTTTATTGAACAATATACTTTTTATTACAAGATTTATTGATACAAGGTATTATTAGGAGATCTGTAGCAAAGTTTTGAATGTAAAAAATAAAAAAATTAACAATTTTGATTTCGTCTTATGTATATGCTTTGGAGCTCGAAGTTTTCCGACTTAATGGTACTTTCAGTCTTGCATGGACCTATTTACAAGTACTTGAGATAAAATCTTGATTACCGACTAGCTAAAGTAAGGTTTAAAAGAAGTGTTTTGCTTTTATGGTAAATACTTAAAGTATTCTTCTTCAAACGTTATACCCTGAATATTCATGAGTTAAAGTTAATTTTTTATAATTCAGTATTATCTATTCAGTTTCTTGCTATGCAGAAGCAAAAAATATGGCAGCAAGCAACTTTGCATTGCAATTGTCTTTTTATCGCATATTATTTCAATAATTTATCAATGCGAGTATTCTTTTGGCACTGATTGAATGTTATTATTAGCGTATTCTTGGAAATTACATACATATATATTTGATTGTATTTACCGTTCCGTTGTTTTTATTTCACAAAACACAAACTTTTAAAAAATCTTAAAAATACATCATTAAAAACAAGCGTCAATTAAAAATAAAATGTTTAAGATAATTTACAATTAAGATTGCAGAAATAAAGATTTCATATTTAAAATACTCATATAAATCTCAAATTATTAATAAAAAATAAAATCCTACATCATTAACAATTATGGCAAGGTATCTGGTAAGATTTTATAAAATCGTCTTAGGTCAAAAAACCTGTCATATTTTTTTAAAAAAAATAAGACTCACGATTACTTTGTAAGCAATCTAGGCAATTAAAACTTTTACATATATACAAATTCTAACAGTTTCCCATTATAAGAATTCAGTCTACCCATATTCGGAAGTGATAGTAAGGCTAAACTGCCCGTTTTCAACTTGTGTGCTATGATACCAGATCCTGGTATCCAGTAGTATTACATCCCCGGTATCCACGAAAAAACTAAACCGCTCGCAGACGTCGTCGCATTCTGGAGTTGGCGCGACTGTCCACGTTTTACTACCAATTATCTGGCCTTGCCACATGAGTCGCGAAATGTAATCCAGCTGAAATTTTTTATCACATAATTTTTTCGTTTCAAACCAGTGTATAATAAACATTTGATATTAAAACTTACATGCATGTTGGCACCTTCATCATATCCTAAAAATATATAATTTGTATTTGGTATTTCTGCGTCTTCAGGTAAAAAATGTGGAGTTTCATAAAATTTCTTCATTATCTCCAAAACTTGAGGATGACAGTTCTTCCAACCGATATACCAGGTATCCTCTCCTGGTAAATTCATTGCTCTGCGCTCGCTCATAGAAAATACTTCTTTTAGATTGGCAAAATTGCTTCGAAAATGTAAGAATTGACATTCTTCATCGACGGATTCATAGGCACCTTGTATATTCTCGTACAAGCTACGGAAGAATTGCAGGCTAAAAACTTTGGAAGCCAACCAGTGGCTAGCAGCTTTCTTTACAATAATTGGCTTGGATGAGTAGGCATGCTTTTTGAACTCCTCCCTGGTCACATTATCTAGGACTAGAGCCGAATTAACTCCTCGACAGAAGTCGCAATTTGAAACAGGCCTGGTGAACTCCCATATCAAATAATTATTTGGTATCAAACATCTTGTACCTTGCGTATATTTAATCACAAAATCAATGCCAGCCTGCTCCACCACCACGCTGTACAATAGTGGCAACAGAATGATTACAGCTAGTTTCTTACTGTGTAAATAGCGAAAGACAGATTTACTACCATTCTTTTTGTGGCTCATCACCGCCTCGCAGGCGAGTTTTAAATCTTCTGGTGAAACTCCCTTTTTGAGATATTCTTCGTTTAGCCGAAGAAATCTCTCCCTTATCATTTCTAAGTGTTGTGCCTTCTCCGCCATTTTCAATACCCCTGGCAGCTTTCTTTAACATTTCAAGTACGTTGGCAGGGATAAACTCCAGTCAGATGATTCATTCGATGATCCAATCACTTTGATTATAATTGCATTCTTCGTCTTTGTATCTCAAGTATCTTCCAAGTAATTCCTCACTCTCATTGCATCCAAGTGTCCTGTCAGCATCCATCAACCTTCTTCACTAGAACAAAATTCATCATTACTATATTGCAATAAACCAACAATACGATGCAATCAATCACTTAATAAAATTTCTTTATTAATAAAAACAGCCACCCAACCATCAACCATTATTTAAAAATCCAGATCCACTCCACACATTATAATCGAACGTTCTCGCTGTTCCTGCAAACTCACACATATACGTTCGAAACAAAGAAAAAAAAAGATCCCACGACTTATGGACAAAACACATGACACCTGGATACCGTTGCTCGCACCCTCCGAAAAAAAGACCGACCCCCTCCGACAAAAACAACACGCGCGCGCGCGCGTGCGACGCGCTCCGATAATTCGATTTGCCGCCCCGTAAGTACCTTATATATATACTCTTCAACCCTTTCCCGTGTACATTACACACAGACATTCCTCCGCACTATACCAAACAATAAATAACCGCGCGACTCCGATAGTATACGCAGGCACACATATATAGCAGATATACACTTAATAAGAATCTTACGTAGCGCGAGAGGCAGCCGCTGATGTTTACACATACCTGGCCTTGAGCCACTTCTGCTCGCGGCGCGCTCGCGACTGACTGACTGCTGTGCTCAGCACCGCAGGAGCTCCTTTCTCTCTATACGCGCGCGTGTGGGCGCCGTATGTGGAAGAGAGGGGAAGGAGAGGGGAGTATTATTGATCATATGTGGAAAAGTTTCGGGCGCCGATTGGCCGAGACGCGCGCCCGCGGATTTTCGGTGATCAGATGGGGTAGCATGGAATAAGGAGAGATTTAAGTGGTTATGGGATGATGGGTCGAGGCTAAAGATGGATAGATTAGTTTTGACGAACGTGTGAAATCTAAATCTTTTTCTTATCTTACACGGGATCGAAGGTGTCAATGTTTGGGTGATCGCTGATAACGGAGTTTGTAGCTTGAATCAAACGATAACGTTTATTCTTGTTAGAGTGTTTGAGATTCTAACTGACAGGGGCGAAATAATTTCAAAAGTTAATTTGAAGATATATAGAACGGCAAGTAAGTGTAACATGACGACCGACAAGTGTGTTAATTACAGCGTATACCGTAAGTATACACTTGTCCTACAGCGCCGTGCGAAAAATTTCTACGACTTTCTTGCTCCGCGACTTTCATGCCGGACAATTATTGCGAACAGTCGGCACTAATAAGAGCTCTAATTAGTCAAATTAATCAGCAAGCGGTAAGTGCCGCTTATTTTCTTCATTAGACAACCGCGCGGGTGAAAGGCGTAGAGTATTATATATATATCTCGAAATTTTTCATGAAAATTCATCCGTAGAAGCAAGACTCGCGATTCTCGGAATCGCGCATTATCTTTACAAACGCAGCGCGCGTTTTGTTCGCTTATGCGTAACCTAGCAATAAAAATTACAGCTCGCGGGTAATTGCTCTTTATTGCCCGGTTATCATCGTTATGCTATACTGTTGTCTCGAACCGCGCGTAGGTTTTCGTAAAAATTGCGCGCGTTATTTCGAGGTAATCAAAGTTTTCTCGGTTCCGTGAATCTTGTCCAGAAAACTCATCCATTCCGCGCCTATACCTATATATACAAAGCATTGGTTGAGAAAAGAGAATATTTTTTTTTCGCGCACTCGGCGTAAGTTTACACGACGCCCGAGAGGCGTAATCCTGTGGCGAAAAGTATATAAGTATACTTGTAGCGCGTGCGATGCGGGTGAGTCATATATAGCGGCTGTAAACCGTTTTTATTCAGTGTTGCATGACATGCCGGTGGCAGGAGCTGTGGTACGGTGCGAGCGGCATATGAGGCTTATCCGAAAGATTAGGCGCGCACTGTACATAGCTCGCCGCGCTTCAAAGGGTTGAGCGAAAAAAAAAAGAAGTTAAAAGTTATGGTTCCGTATAGTAACAGTTGCGGCTGCGTTGCTTTGAAATATATGTGGAATGGACTTTTCGTGTTTTAAAGAAATAATTAAAAATCTTTAAAAATTTAAAATGAACGATTAAGTATTGTACGTAAATATTCATTTTGTTTTTTTTTTAAATATTTTTTTAAGTGTGCGGAAAATACAATCTATTGATGTATTTAGGAATAACGGATCTGATATTTGAATTGTTCGTGTAAAATGAAAGTTTTAAAAGGTGTTTTTTTTTAATTTTGAATCTATAATGTTGACTTTCTTACATTTTTAGAGTCTTGTAGCATGAACCAAAATCAAAATAAAGACTACAATGTAATATCAAGGTTTTTCTGCTCTTTTATTAATTTAGAAAAAAAATTATTGCGTCACATTCCAACGATGCAAACTTCCCAATCTTTAGGAATATGAATTATTTTGTAGGAATATTTTTATGAATACTGGTCATAATCTTTGAGATTAAATAACATAAAAATTGTTGTTACTATTATTAAGTTAAAAATTATTAAAAAATAACTATAATCTTGAACATTCCCATATATTGTTGTTTGTTTGATTTCTTGTAACTACTCAATTTTAAATAATAAATTTTTAGATATTTAAATTGGTCACGGAGTGCAAATTTTTCATAAGTTTTGCAAAAAATTAACGACACGTAATTTTTATAACGTGCGCGCTGTAACGAAAAATAATCAATGTAATAATTGACAGGATTTATAAAATGATACGTCGCAGGACGTAACAATGACACTGAGCTTTTTAATTTACGCACACCGAGGGAAAAATCTATAGTTATAAATTTTGCTTCACATCCCCCAACTCCAAAAAAAAAGCTTCCAAACTTCTCCTTTCCCCAAGACAAAAACCACCAAACTCAAACGAACGCTCAACCACATCAGCCACACTAGAAATTTCCATGTTACGCGAAACCAGCTCACTCTCCGCGCCCATTACCCATGCAAATCGCCCAATTACACATCCTCTTTCTCTCCCTATCTCTCCATCTCCATCTACACCAAACAACTCACCTCTCTGTCTTCCTCTACACGCACGTATATACGTTTATAAGACACGTCCAACCACCTCGCGTCCTCGTCCGCCACTGTCTCGAGAACATCTGCTCTCTTTCTCTCGCGGGAGGCTGCGCGAGCTTCTCTCTCTCTTTCAACGAGCCATTTCCTGCCGGCACGTGCTGCTGCCGCCGCCGTCGTCGCGGGGGCGGCTTTTGTCTTGCGCGTATATGTTATATGGAAAAGCGTAGAGGGGTGCGTGTGTGTACGACGAAAGGAATGCGCGCCTGGGGTGTCGAGGGACATGTGTGTGTGTGTGCGTGAATGCGAGCTCTCGGACAGATGGGTGTAGAGGTATTGGAATTTAATGGGGATTGGATGCGCGTGGGTCGCAGGATTTTCTTTGTTGGGGGAGAGAGTGAGTTTTCGGTAAGGCTCTTGTACGTGGATGTATGTATATAAGCAGGGGGGAAATGAAGACAGAGTGCGGTGAGGGTTGTAGGGATGCGCTCATGTTGCTGCAAAATAACGAGTTACTTTTCGTATAGTATTTGTATTGAAAGTGCAGTTTTGATAAATTTGTACGGTAGTCTCTTCTATACGTATGTGCAAAAGAGCTTA
>JAPYZO010007915.1:0-11646 GCA_030522905.1 Torymus flavipes | reverse complement strand
GCGCGATTTTAATCTAGGTATATAAGCGGTGAAGGTTAGGGGAGTGGAAAAGAAAACAAGGGGCGATCGCGAGGTTATACGCGGTGTGTGTGTGCGCGTGTGTGTGATTGCCAGGGCGGGGTTCGGTTGATTTGTCGTTCAAGGTTTTTGCTCTTTGTTGTGTAGGGTAAGGTTAGCAACAAGGGAATGAGGATTTTATTTTATTGGGATTGATAATAATAAATTCAAGTCGAGGTTAGTGTATTTGGAGGAAGACGCTTTAGATAATTTAAATTAACGTGAAAGGAGAAGACAATCGCAGGTCCTTAATTTTCGATTATTAAGAATTATTAATTTCTAAAAAAGAAGCTCACGTAAGTTAAATTCTTACTCTCTTTATAAAAGATATGTAAATTTTGTCGAAAAAAGAAAAGAAAACATGTCAATTAAACAAAATGTATCGTTTGCGCTATACACAAACCATAAACAAGATTTTCCTAGAAAACTTTCCCTCGCATCTGACACTTCTCCGGGGAAACTCCACAAATCACCCCGATATCCCAGCCCCCTTTTAAAGGAATAATTACAATACTGTACACCCAAACCAGTACATAATATAAATTACACTTGCCGAACGCGTACGGCACAATCTTATCGTTGCGACAAGACAAACGAATAACTCCGTCGCGCACATAACAGTAAATCGAAGCGCGCCCATATGTTTATATACGCTGCGGGGGCCGCGATTTTCCAGCGAAATCGGCATTTTCACTGCTTTCTTTTGGCATTTTTATACGGCAGAGGAGAGAGATAATAGGCGAGCTGTGCGTGTGTTCTGGTTTACTCTCCTGACAATCGAGATTTTTAACTGACGTGGAAGGTCGATTCGGGCATTGTTCGTCGTGGGCTTCTGCGATGTTTTTTTAAAGAGTGTGGCTAAGCGTAAATCAACGTCTATTGTGCTCAATTCACAATGTATTCCGATATAAAATATTTATTATAATCTTATTTTATGAAGATATGGCGAACGATTTTTAAATTTAAATTCAATTTTTAATTTATGTTCGGAGAAATTGCAGTATAAATCGTTTTGAAGCGATATATGAATAATATTACTTAATCTTTCATTCTGACAAGTATGAATCGCAATAAAATATTACATTGCGATTAAATAATAAATGCTCGGTAGATTTATAGTAAAATAATCAATTTCTTATATCGCAATTAATGTTTCAGCTGTTGGAAAACTTTTACCTAATCTTAACAAATGTTGTAGATTATACATAAAAACATTGATAAATATATAATTATTACTGGACTCACGTTCAATGCAGTATTCTTAAATTCGATGTGAAAATTTTTCACGTAAAAGATTGCTGAAATCGCAATTACTTTTCTATGTCGAATGAATGATATTCAATCGTGGCGATTTCAGACTGGGTCAGTATGAAAGATCAATATTAGCAAGGCGCGCCACTTGACGTTTTATTTGCTCTGTGCGATTGATAATTGATACTATCTGTTGATTGCCGTTCGAAGGTGCCACCGCTAAGTCAACCATTATATTATCATCATCAGCGACAGATAAAGCAATTCAATTTACCAACGTCAATTTCATGGCGAAAGAATATAATGTAAAAAAATAATAGACACTCGTATATACAGCAGTTTAATTACTGCCTACCCTACGAAATAGAACGTATATAAGAAGCCTAAGTGATACTTGGTTTGCCCATTGCTTATTGTTCGAACGGCTTCGTTTTAGTTATACTGCCGTTAATTTTCTTCCCGAGAGTGTATATAATGTAAGCACTATTGCAAGGCCCATAATTACCAGTACCCACAATGCCTCGTTATGTTCATTCGCGACACTTATTATTATCTCCCTGCACAAATGTGTGTACAACAAGATACACTTTTATATACATTACGTTCGCAACCTCGTCGTAAGTTATGTCATCGCGAAAAAAACCATCGCGTAACTTTTCAACCTCTGAATATATATATATAAAAATAGACAACGCGCTCGTATGATATATATATAGCACGCGACAAATTTTCCGGAACAACAACAACTTTCGTACGCACGCGCGTGTCTGCGTCCATATCAGAGTTTTTGGCGGCTCGGACGCCCTTGATTGCCGGCCAAAAAGTCGAGTTTCCGCGTTACGTCACACGGTTATATATTCGGACACGTGGCGCTTAAGTCACCCTTAAGATGCGCGTTTTTCCAAGTTTTTCAGGTATACTTATACGTCGGTCAGTGATCGTATATATATAGGTAAAAAAGATTTTATACTGATTACGTCCTTGAAAATTTAGTTGAACGTTAATTTTTGGAGAACGGTGAGGTATCTTAAAATTATATTTTTTGAAAAATAAAAAGTATTATTTTCTTAGCCATTAGTGTTATAAAATTAGATCATTAAAAATAATTAATATAATAATAATCGAAATTTTACAGTTTATGTACAATATACAGCCGACATTTTTTTAATACAAATTCAAACCATTATAAATAAATGTCTTTAAATATTAAATTTAAATTTATTAAAATCTAATTAAATTTCACTGCTCAACATTATTATTTTAAATATACTCCTGCAATATCTTTTATACTATTTTTCTATAACTAAATGTACCATTAACTTCGTACACTTGACGAATGACGAACGTCAATGCGCGAGACCTCACCGCTCTTTGTCCTAAGCGGCCAATGACTGGTACATGTACATTAACCCTACGCATACACATATCAGTTCAATTTTTAAAATGCAATTGATGGGTTATTAATAAGAGTGAGTGCGTCGATGTATCCTAGCAGCGTCTAGAGGACGAGACCCGATCGATCATATCGGACGAGTAATCAATTAGCCGCGCTGCGCGGTTATCTACATGTACTTGACGTATCGGAGAAAAGCATATATATATGCGCACGCGCGCGTACGTATATACGTCTCAATCGTAATTTTTATAACATCGAGGTAAGTACTTGATGGGTAAAAGGCGAATGTGTATGTACGCGATGTTAAAAGCCTGTATGTATATGCGTCGCGATGCATCGGTCGATTGGCATCTAAAGTGAAAAGTCGTGTATTATTTTTGACCGCGTGGGCGATTTTTAATATTAATTAATAAATTTTAAACGTCATCTAAGATTTTTTTTCTCGAAGATTATGGGTGTACGTATTATACATTAGCCATAATTATATACTAATTCCTAAAAAAAAAAACAATATACTTTTTTTTCGGACCATATACCAGCGTTTCCACTCCCATATTAACTTATCAAGCATCCCGTACTTATACTTCTCCGCTTAAACGATCCTTTTTTCTTCAACTGAGCGAAAGTGCATTTATACATGCTCTGACTTTTCTCACGACTCGGCAAACAATCCCAACCGCATGCCGTGAAGCCGACAATCAAAGCAACAAACCGATCCGCAAATTAAGTGACATAATAATCCACGAAAAGCAAAAAAACTCTTATTCCTTCCCATCAACCGCTCTATAAAATTAAAAAAAGAACGATATTCATTGTGTATATATATATTTATTCTATCCGCTATAGGTGTCGACTGTGGGAAAAAGGCTCACTCGGGGCAACCTAACGAGCCGCGGCGGCGGTGTTATACGCCTGCCGCGCGCAAAAAAGGGGGCAATATAACGAGGCACCGTCGTTCCTTGCGGTACCGCGTGTACTTATATATAGCGGGCGCGGGTGCATCGGTGAGGAGGAAATCAATTTTCTCGCGATAGCGGTATAATACGGGTTAAGGGATTATTGGCCGATGGATTTGTGACGTATAATAGAGCGTGATTGTTTTGATATTTTTATCAATTATAGAGAGTTATAAGAAGTTGACAAAAAAAGTATAATTTTGTTAAGTAATGGGAACAAGTTTTTCTTTTTTAATTCTGAGGGAGTAGTTTTTGATAGATTTATAGTCGTGTGTATGTGTTTACTTATCGATCGTAAGAGGATTATACGTCGCTATGCACGCTTGATGTCAAAACTTGGCTCGCGTAGAGCTTCTTTTCAACTCGTAAACCGAGCGTGTAGACAATGGCATAACACCTAGCGAATGCCGTCATCGTTAGCCGATGAATCGACCGTATGAAATTCATTTTGTAAATGTTTATAAATAAATTTTCTACTTTGGTGAAAGATAATTGTTGCTACACTCATTAAATTTTACATTTTTTTTTATTTATAATTGATATACTAAAAGTAGTAGTAGTACATATGTAAGACTGTAACGCACTGATCTATGCATGGTCAATGTAAAAGTTTACTTTGGAGATTTTAAATTACGTATTTTTCTATTTTTGCTATATAAAGAAATTATGCGATATAACGTAATGCTCCAGTGGTAATCTCGAATTCTTAATGAATTATAAGATTTTCAAAAACTTTGAAAATCATATGAAAATAACACAGTAACACAGGACAGTATACTTGGCTGTATTGTACCAGTAACACTTAAAGTACACAATATCACAGGCATCTTGAATATAAGAGGGTAATCAACCGCGTTAATCGCAATCATCGATTACTTTCGTTTAGTCCTTCATATCAAGGAGATTCCTTTCAAAAACTCAGATTCACCTAAATCTACCCCAAAGATCTAATCAAACACAAAAAATCCATTATGACTCCTAAAACATAAAAACGCAAACTGGGGTACAACATCAGACTAACCCCTCAAAACAAACCTGGTACACAAGTGTATACGTACTTAACGCAGATGAAAAATAAGAAGTACTTAAACTAAAGTCAATAACAAATGATATATATATATTATTAACAAGAAAAACCAAAAGAAAACCACATACTCGACAACGACAAGTCATTCTCCTTTTTACCCATGATCTCCTCGTAGAGCGGTCTGGATGGTGGTGGCGGTTTCTCCACCCTGACGACGATGACCTCCTCCTTGGGCGGTGGCGGTGGCCTCTGAACCTCGACGATCACGACCTTCTGGCGCGGCGGTGGTGCCGGCTGCTCGCGCTGTATTTCAATATAATGCACTTGTTCAGCAGGCTCGCGCTCCACCTCGACGAAGCGCACCCTTCGCTCGACAGGCCGTTGTTCCCTCTTGACCTCGATGTAATGTACACTAGGTACCTCTTTCTTCACCTCGACAAAATGTACCTTCCTCGTAGAAGTAGGTGGTGGTGGCGGTGGTGGAGGTGGCGACGGGTACAATGGTACCTCGCGCTCTATCGTGACCTCTCTATGGCGATAGTGGTACTCGTAGTTTGTCTCCGCCATCGTGTTATTATTTAGTCAGTTCACGCGCGGTGTCAAATGTGGATTCACCGATTGTAGCAAGGTCAAGAGCCCTCTCGATCGCCTGCATATACGTCTCACAGTGCAATGAGTATGTTTTATGTAAATGAGTGCATGAGTCGATGAAGTGTTTAAGAGAGAGAGAGAGAGATGCATTCACCAGTCCCACAGCCTGACGTTTAGGTCCAGCAGGTTTTGCAAGCAGATGCCTAGGTAAATGTTTCGCACGTTAACTTTCGCGCGCGATTCCATGATGCGAGGTTTCAGTGCGCGCAAGACTCGACGTCAGAGGGTTAGGTTTGTTTTTTTTTTCGAAGTCTGCTAAAATATAACCGGAAAAAGCGATACCTTAGAAATTTGAGTTGAACGATGCGTATATAGTAAATAGGGGGTTAGGGAAGGAATTGGGTGGGGGTTAAGTAGTATAGGAGAAATTCGGAAGCATTCACAAATGAGAATCAACGAAATATAATAACTTATAAATAGAAAAATGGTATTTAGGATCACAGCAGGGTTGTCGAAGGTTGTATTGGTTGTACGGGTATATCTTAGGTTGCGATGCCTCGATAGAAAAATATTATCATTGATATCCTTGGATAGATTTTAAAGTAGCCTAGTATTATCTGTATTTTAACTAATCAGGTATTAGGTAGAAGTTGTTTTATAAGAAAGTGCCTAAAACCTATAGGTTACCTGAAGGTCATCGTCAGGTTATCGCAAGTACATCATGTTAAAGTTATGAACGACTTGGAAATAACCATCGGATTCCAACGGGTAACTTCTAAAAATTTCTTGTATAAAAATCTGAAAATTCAAACCGTATGGTATACGACCGCTTCACTATTTGACCTTGACCACGACTCTTCACCAGGTCATAACTCAACCGAGAAATTTACGCCGCACGATAAATCTTCTAAAACCTGACACCCGTACAACCACTACAGCCTTTTCCAACCCCGTACACCACCAAGCGCGAAGCTATGTACCAACAGCAGCGAGCTTTTAAGCCGACCGCGAGGAGACGAATGCGCGCGGCCTCTTCTTCAGGGCGTGATGAGAGCTGAGGAGACTAATCGGCGGTATGACAGGTCGCGGTGGAGGATTCATCACCTTATAATACCTCTCTCTTGGGAGCTCGGGTAGGATCCTCGAGGCGGGGAAGGGCGGGGAGTAGAATTTCGGCATCGGCGGTGACGGTCGCCAATTACCGCAGCGTCGTGATATCGGACATGGACAGCTTTTGGCGAAGGACAGGGGCGGACAGCGGCTGAGAGTGGGGGATTTCGGAGTGGGGATGAGGTGGCGATTGGAGCGGAAGAGGTGGAGGGGGCCAGGTTCGCGTGGCGCCGTAGCCAGTTTTAGGGCCAAGGAGAGCTCGCGAGGTACGGGCGAGATGGCCGTGTAGGTGACGGGGAACCTAGGGTGCGCCTCGGCCAGGATCATAGACAAGGTATGTGCGGGGGATAAGCGCAGAGGATGGGATCGGCGAGTTGGGGGGCCTGGGAGGGGGAGGCTTATGAGGCCCAAGGGTATTGGGGTGACGGGGGGTAGGGGGATGCAACGCGCTGGTCGCGGCATGGTGTAGGTTTGAGGGAAACGATTGAGCGAAGGATGATTAGTGAGAAGCGATTTTTCGTGCGTGCGTGAGAGCAAGCGGGTGGATTACAGCAAACTGCGTGCGGGCTGAAAGCAAGAGTTAAAAGCATTAGGAAGTGTACAAGAAAGTGGCTGGATAATTCTAATTAGTGGCTTGTAAAATAAATAGTTAGCTATTGCATGTGCACGGTGGTATATTTTATTTGAATCGGTCAAGTCCAACATTATCAGCTTTTGAATATCGCATAAATGTAAATGAATGTTATTTTGAACAAATCTTTTGGATATTGATAACAAAATATACTTAAGTAACAATTATTACCGATTAAAAATTATAAAATTAGAACCAAAATTATAATAAATTGAAATTAAAATTTTTGGTAATTTATATTTCGAACATAATAAAGCTATATTTTTACGGTAAATTTAAAAAAATAAATTCTAATGTACACAAATGTCATCCTTGACCCGTGTCTATTGACGTCAAAATCGAAGGAAATCTCGCATCAAAGCCTTTAATGTAACAGAGGTGGAGTAACTACGCAGCGTAAGTAGATACATGTCATGTTTGGTGAGACACCTTGTTCTCGTGTCAACGTTACGCATCACACTCATCTTACATTAGGTCTATTCAAACAATCACACAATTCCAGTTGTAAGACATACGAATTAACGTACTTAAAAATTCTAAACAGAATTTAAAACGCTCATTTAAAAAGAAAACTTGAATATTTTTTTACAACAGATTTGTATTATAGAAAAAAAAAGATTTAATTTAAATTTAAAAACCCGAAAAAGCTTCACAAAAACTACTCTTAAAAGACTTGACACAATCCAAACAAAACTGACACTCCGTTCATTCTTTCTCTCTCGCTCACTCTCTCAACACCGCCGTGGCAACCTTGAACTTGAACCAGACTCAATCACTGCTTGCACAAAGCCGAGGCGACTACACCTCACCAACCACCTGCACTTAACAACGCACAATCCCTTTGACTGCCAAAAAAGACACAAAAGAAGAAAAAAACAACGCGTCCCGCCACCAGGACGATTTCCTTCCGACTTAACACAGCCTGATGTACCTTGATACACGACGGAGGATCGATCAAGCGTCTACGCGCGCGTGTCGACGTGCGCACACTGATCGCCGAACACAGGTAGGTGGGTAATACGCTTCTCTCTCTGCGCGCGCGCGCAAGAGCAAACCTTTTCTGGCGGCTGCTTCCGCGATGGCCCGCGTCCAATTAACGAGATTAATGCCCATATAGCCGTCGTGAGCGACTATATGGGCGCGGGCGAGTTGCGTAACCCACTACTGCGAGGCTCATATTTTTTTGTAAGTGCGTATACATATAATAACATTCGATGCATCGGTGTAGGTATCGATCGCATCGCTGGCCGATTGGGTGGAGGTGACCCTCCCTCGGTGATTCGAGCCTTGAGGCACTCGCGACTGTGTGCGATACCCTCCCTCGGTGATTCGAGCCTTGAGGCACTCGCGACTGTGTGCGATGAGGAACTGATTCGACGGTGGGGAATGCAGTGAATCAGTGCGGCCTGGGGGTGTAAAATTAAACGCGGTTATTATTAACTAATTCGATTGATAATGTGCGCGGTTATTGGTTGAGAAGATCAAATGTAGAAGAGGTCAGTGCTGTGGCTGTGGATGGTATGTTCTGTCCGGTAGGATCAAAGAAGAGGGTCTAGGGTGTGTGAGGATACGTGTGTGAGGATACGCGCGCGAATCATTTGAATAAAATTTAAAATTCAGTCGTCTTGATTGAAATAATATTAAAAAAAACGACGCGGCTGTGATGCTTGCCTCATTATATTATAGTTGTCGTGGATATACTTCCGGGTATATTCTAAACGTGAAAATATAACTTCTTGTAAGCGCATTTTTTGTTTGAACATACGTTTAATTACTTGAATAATTATATTAAATTGCTGTCTTCTGATAGTAGGTTGCAAATAACGAAATTATAAACTTTTTGTGTTTAATGTATAATGAAGTTTTTGAATTCTGAGAGTCTTTAGAGTTATCCATCCTCGTTATGCCCACGCTATTTCGCATATTCATCAGATATTGAGAGTTAGAATTTTTATATGCGTGGGCGAGAACAACAAGAGTTTAATGTAACGTATAGACAGCCTTGAAAATGTCTACGATCATCAAATTTGATTCGGAACATAAAAATCGATCTTATATTATTTGCATGTCTAATAAGTTGAGAACGTTCGTGATGATTCAAACAAAAGATTCGTCGTAGAGGAGTTACTGGCAAAATAATCGGTAAACTTTTCTTGTTTCGGTGCCAGTAATACTTGTTGCATTCAAAATTCGTTTGATAAGCGTGGAAAATGGCATTTTTGAGACACTTGCAAAAGTAATTTACCGTGAATACTTATTTTTAAAACAGTAATTGAAATACTTTTATTACATATATAATATAATTCAAATTATGGCGCCAAGAATATAACATTGACGCAATACTGTTAGTCTGCATTTTACCGTCGCCTTTTATTATCCAATATATTTTACATAGCACAAGGATAAATCCTCATTTTACTTCAAAATGTTAACGCATTTTGGCATTCAACGCTAAACGCGTCAATTTATCATGTGCCTTAATTAAAATGTATCGTTACGAACAAGTACTTTCGTGTACATTTAAGTGGAGGATAACAACTGTACCTAATGTTATAGCGGAATGACAAAACGATTTACAGGAGACGTAGCGAATTGAGCGAGTCAACGATCGCGTGATTGCCGCGTTGAAAGTAACAAAAATTTACATAGCTTAACATATTTTATCTACGAAATTCTTAAGTGCTACGTAGATTTCATATTATGTAACACTATACCGCGCATCTCCCGTATATCTTAACTCGACACAACTTTTAAGTACTTGTAATTAATCCAGGGAGGGTGGCGTAACTCATATATGGGTCATAAATTTTTGCAAAACTTTTTTATTTTATAAAACAACGACAATTTCTTAGGAAATTGTTTAATGATTTGCATTAAAGTTTATAAAATAATAAAAATACTCATACCGGTATAAAGTATAATAATACGAAAATCCATCAATAAATATTAAATTTTAATGTAGCGCAAAATATATATTTATTACGAAATTAGTATTTGATGCACTTTGTCACTTAACAAAAATTTATTTTAAAGTTATTACACATAGTAGGTACAAACAATACTATTCATAAAAATTTGTTTACGAATAACGTTTTCAAGAACCTCAATGTCTACATTAAATATTTAAAAAAAAAAAGAAAAAAAATCACAAACATATATCCAATACACCTACTAACAGCGTTTGTACCCTCACTGCTGTCATTCAAGTCCGACGACGGATGTCAACGACCGAGATCGATTTTCAAAATAGAATCTCGTATAATACCCGCAACCGAAAACCAACATTTCCTCGTTTCCCATATCCAATGCCCACCTACACTCCGCCTCGTCATCATCACTCTATACCAGCGCGCATAGCAGTTACGACACACCGCGCGCTAGCATCATCACAAAGATCCATTCTTATATATACACACATACAGAGCGAGTTGAACCGCCTCGGAGGAACGCGCGCATGAGGCTAAGTCGATTATTCGCTAGCAGCGCTAGATTGGAAATGCGTCAACTAGGAATCCTCATCGTGCAGGCGCGAAGCCGCAGAAACCGTCGACCTTCGCGCGGCCTCGGCCCCCCGCTAGTGTACGTATTCTAGATTACGTTGTTGGAAGGATATGTGCTTCTGGTGTCTTTATGGGGGATCAGTTGGTGATGATTGGGTCGGTAATGAAAATTTTTATTTGGCTGTAGGTTTTGTTATGGGTATATTAGTTGTTGATCAGGACTAATTTGAAACGAGTATAGATTGTTGGAATCGGAATATGAGTGCATATTAGTTACGGTAATTAAGAACTAGAACGTGTCGCAGTGCGCTTATCTGCTCAAGAATTCTAACACTAATGGAGACAGAGAATTTCGAAGTAACAAAATTATCGTCCAGGCGGTTATTGATCTAAATTATCTAGATTATCTGATTATCAACTGGGATCCGTTTGTAACTTTACACTTTGCACTGACAACATTTTAATTAAAGGCAACAAAGATAAGAAGGTTATTTATAAAAGATTGGCCATTTAGACTTTATTCCGTTACATTTTTTAATTTGCGACGAAATCTGTAAGTACATAAAGGTGAAATCCGAACGATCTGAGCTTTGATGTTCAAAGAAACTTATAACATAAACTAGTATATGGTGTTTTCATGTCAGTTGGATAGAGGCCAGGTGAGAACCATAAACGTTCGGATCACCATAGTTCGACACTATCCTGACTGAGCTATCGCTGCTCTACTTGATTTCATTAGGTTCAATATAATTATAACATACTTTTGTTGAAATTTCAATACAAAGTACTAAGAATATAAAATTACTATACTTTGAGTTAATAATATTTTGGTACCATGAGAATTGAAAAATTATAAATTTTAGTACACAAACCCTTACAATAAACCTTAAAATACTCAATATCTACTCGTATCAATAATAGTATAATGATTACTCTAATAAGTTTAATACGTAATGTTAAAAATAGGACATGATAGGAAATGTAGCAAATCGATCCTAAAATACATGAAGTAAAATTTATTAATCTAGATAAGAATTTGAAATTATTCCAAATTAATTAGACTTATTTATATTCATGATCGATTCGTGTAAATATTTTAAATATATTAGAAGTAAATTTTAGCATTT
>JAPYZO010007912.1:0-29478 GCA_030522905.1 Torymus flavipes | reverse complement strand
CTCTCTCTCTCTATCTCTCATTATATTCGTTAAAGAAATAGCGATCATCACACGCGTGTTCTTTTTCCTTGCGTTTCATATACGCGCAGCCTCTTTCTCGTCATGAGTGACTCTATATAACGTTTTGTTCTCTCTCTTGTCCACATTGCAGTAGTGCAGACATCGATGCCGCAGAACGAAGCTGAATTGCAGCTCTATCGTGTTATGCAACGGGCCTCGCTGCTCAGCTACTACGACACACTCCTCGAGATGGGTAGGTTCCTGCACAAGTACAATATTTTGCATACAAGTACGACAGCGCTAATTGATTTATAATATAATAATCGCAGGTGGCGACGACGTGCAGCAGCTCTGCGACGCCGGCGAGGAGGAGTTTCTCGAGATAATGGCTCTTGTGGGTATGGCCAGCAAGCCCCTGCACGTGCGCCGGCTCCAAAAAGCCCTCCAGGAGTGGCTCACCAATCCTGGTAACTATATATTGCACAACCCATCAGCCATCATCCTTCCTCATACATAAACAACACCGGCATCTACATATACACGCAAGAACCTTGTTCTTCAGCTATGTTTCAGACCCCCGTGCTAGTACCGCCGGCCGGTAGCGCCGTGGTAGCACCGGGCGTCAAATCCTCCTCCTCGTCCACGTCAACGACCACCTCAGTAGTGTTCCCCTGCATCGGCAGCTACAGTCCCAACACAAGGCAGCAGGTGCAATCGTCGACGCACCTATCAGCCGCAGCCGCTACCCTCAGTTCGATCTCCTCGCAGCAGGCAGCGGCGGCCTCCAAGCCGCTATCGTCGCCCTCGTCGTCTCTGATGGCTGCGGGTATACCGGCGGCGACTCCGTCGAGCGTTGCGTGCCACGCCGGGAGTCCGGTGGTGCAACCCGCCGCGCAGATTCTCAGCCAATTCTCCGCGGCCTCTGGCTGCTGTCCCATTCAGCGGAGGAAGAGCCTCAGTCCGCCGGCGTCGAGTTTACCGTTTGGCAGTATGCAAATGCAACAGGCAGATGCGATGGAGACGAGCGGGTCGGGGGTTGGAGCGTCAGCGGTGACAGCGGCGCATCCGATGTCGCATAGCCCGGGGATAATGACGGTGAGCTATATAGTTTTTCTTGAATAGTCCGTAATAATTATTAATAAATATTAATTATATGAATATTTTCAAACTAAATTTTGACATTCAAATGCTACCATTTAATTAATAAAATATCCTTAATTTTCTACCTTTTAAATTGACATTAACGAAAACAATGCCATCATTACTCCATATAATACAGGTCGGCAATTACGAATCGAGCTCGTGCGGCAGCCAGGGCACGACCCCAAGCCCGGGCAGCAACCCGACCCTCATAAACGCGCCCCAGAGTCCCACGACCTTACTCCTAAGCACACCGATCCTCCTGGAATCTCAAGTGCAGCGTCTCGCCGAGGCAGCCGAGAGGCTCGCGGCCACGCTGAGGCCTCTCAATCCCAAGCCGCAGAGCGGCATGAAGAAGAAAATGTGCAAGAATTTAGAGGCAAGTACACAACATATCTCTCTACAGGTATAGAAAAAGCCTACGCGTAAGTGTATATCCTATATCTACGATTGCTCTTTCTCTCGGGCATCGCAGATGGTTATGGCGATGCCGGACAGCGACCCGCGCCGGATGGAGGAGATCAGGAAGTACGCGGCCATATACGGCCGCTTCGACTGCAAGAGAAAGCCGGAGAAGCCGCTGACCCTGCACGAGGTGTCGGTCAACGAGGCCGCCGCGCAGATCTGCAGATTCGTGCCGGCCCTGCTCACCAGGAGGGACGAGCTCTTCCCACTGGCGCGAAGGGTCGTGCGAGATTCCGGCCAGTATTACACCAAGAGCCTGATGCACTCGTCGTGAGTATATAGATCTTGTGTGTACTCGTTGAGAACTTTCTCTCACGCGCACGCGACCGCGATCTGCAATTCAGTATATTTATATAGATTTCGTTATTTTATTAAACGCGAGAGTTATGATTCTACGTAATTATATAAGCTACAGAAATAATTGAATTACATCGACGTAGATATGATCGCTGCGAAAAGAGAGACATCGCGCGAGAGCTCGTATTCGAAAAGTGGAAAATAAATTGGCGGATTGGTTTTTGAGGCGTCGCCGATGCCATTTAAAGCGCGGCGGTTTTCAGAAAAACCTGTTTAACGTCGCCTCCGCGACTAGTTTAAAGCGTGCGCGCAAGAAAGAGCTTGTCTCAAGGCTCACTCCTGCGCGCGCACTCTGCCAATTTTTTTCTGCCTTCCCTCCCTCCCCCCTTCCCACAATCATCTATAAAACTTTCGAACCGCGTCTTTGAGAACCTTCAATTTCTCCTTTTCTCATCCTCCTCCCAGCCGAGCCGCGAAATCGTATAACAATTAATAAACGCATCGATCAATGAACGATGAAATTTGCCATATCCACAAGGAACACGTCACCGCGCACGCTGTCGTCGTCCCGGGAGAACGGCGACGGTGAGCTATCGGGTGGCGACGACTCCTCGTCGATGCTCTGCTCGGACACGGCCAATAACAAGCGGCGGAAGCTCGAGCTGCGCTGCGAGGACGACTCCTCTGTTGCCGGCAACAGAGACAACTCCGGCGAGTCCACACAGCAGCAGCAGCAGCAGCAGCAGGTTAGCACAGCGCCGCAGCAACAGCTACAAAAGTAACGCGCAGGGCAATGATGATCTAGTCGCATTGTTGATCGCTATTATATATTTATTGTATATGAATATGTGCAAGCGTGTCGCACGCGCTTATGTTGTACACGCTCGCGCGCAAACACGATACTATGCACACTCGCTACCTACTAACCAGCAGGGCTGATATATGCACACCCCCGCCGCGGAATCGCTGCGGTGCGGACGGACTCTCGAGGATACACGGCGAAAAGGTCAAGTATGCATGCCGGAGCTTTGCCGATAAAACGTGTTTTTTGTCACTCAAGCACGTTTTTCGCGTTTTTTTGACCTATTATATGCGAGCTCAAAGTGATCGTTTTTAGACCGGCGGGCAAGAAAAACTTTTTTTTGCCTGCTACGATGAGCAGCGGGCAAAAAATAGTTTTTTTTTTGCCCGCTCCGGTGCATCAGTGGCCAAAAAAAGTTTTGACCTCGTGTGGTTGCAGTACTCGTCTTCGGCTCGTGCTTGCTCGCCTTCGACTCGTACTGCAAACTCCACACTCGGTCTAAAAAAGCCCACTTTGCGCCCTTGGTACACAATATACTATTTTGGTTTGTTTTTTGTCCTTTTTTTTTGTTTTTTGAAATTTTGTTGTCGATGGTTGCGTAGCTTGATAGCACAGAGCGATGCATGTGATGTGGACATATCTTTACCTCAGGTGCTTGAGTTGTTAACAATCTATTTTGTATATATCTATAAAATAATGCATGATTTTTTTTTAATACTCTGATACATATAACATTGCGCTTTTAATACGGAATTCGCATGCGTAGACATGCGTTGATAAACCTTTCTTTTGTCGATTCACCGTTCGATACCGTTTGTAGCAGATACGTCCCTGTTCTAGGCGGAATCAGCGCGACTGAGGTGCATCGGCTACAGTCGCAGCTCCGCGGCGGCCATTGACTCCGATAGTAATTCGGTGCAAGCGCAGCAGACGCGGCATCGGAAGCGACAGCGGCGACGTCGGCCACTGAAGATCGGCCACAAGTCTATCTCGAGGTTGACAAAAAAACTTAAAAGTCCTCGTAATGCGTTATTTCATGGGAATCTAAGTCAACGTTGGTGGGTAATTTTGTATCTTTTTGTTTAGTCCGGTGTGGCAGTCGTGTAGCGACAACAGCAATATGGTTCTGGACGGGGTTGTGGATGGACTGGACGACTCGGATGGTTGTTATTCTTCGTTCGAGGACGACTGGGATGACTGCAATGACGACTGCGACGATAACTTCGGCGTGGACACGGACGACGGGGCGGCGGACGATGGCGATGATGATGTTTCGGCCTCGGTGTCGATGATACACGTAAGGCTTTTTATTTGAAAATTATGTACATAATGTTAATTATAATATTGATGACAATATTATTGATTATACTGTTTTCTTTATAGGATGTGCAAAGTCGAGTTGCCGCGGAAGAAGACGAGACTTCCTCTATGATGGATAAGGAGAATGATTTTAACTTGAAGGTAAAGTGAGTCGCTTTCTCGATACAGTGAAAAATTCAATGCGTCACATTTTTTAAGTCTTATAATATGTATATTTGCATTTTAGGTGATAGCCTCGTGCGGAGACAACATCATAGCAGTCGCCAATCCTGCTTTGATGAATCGCAATCAACCCACTGCAATAACGAAAGAGCAAACGATTAAGGAGGAAATAACGTTACGCGATAGAAGAGACTGATAACAATCAAATAACTTTGGCTTTTGCAATTAAGACTTTATTGAAAAATCAAGTTTTTTTGTTACTTTTAACGAAACGCCACAATTCTTTTGTATATCTTGAATCAATTGCAATATAAATGATTATAATGTAAATACACTTAAAAATTAAATAGTTTATTAGTTAAATCTAATGTTTACTTGTTTATCTTCATTTCCTATATTCCCATTTTTTCATATTCCTATAAAATAGGGAATGCTTGATATAAATTTAAATAATTGCTTTATTTCTGATGGTAAAATTTCCAAGTGTAGTATTATTTTATTAGATTTTCATGCTTTGAATAAAATTCGGGAACTCTAGAAATTAAACAAATAAAAATATTATAATAGATTATTTTTCTTTTATCAGAAAAGAATAAAAAAAAAATATATATATATATATAATATTAGAATCGCTATCATTTTAAAGATTCAAAATTGTTAGTAATTGCTTATGATAAACACGCTTCGAACACGTTGGATTACGTGGTTCATACATCCACCTTAACGCAATCTCATTCGCATGTATGCACACATGCATACGTGTAAGCAAGATTCCTATATACCTATGATACGAATTCATTTGATTGCCGGGTAAAGAGCTCAGTTGGTAAATCGGAAACGTTCGCGGAGGTGACGTAGCAAGCGAGCAGCCATAGCGGCAGCTGTCTATACTGGGACAACATTTCAGCTTGCCACCTCATCGCAATGTTGACGGATCTGTGTTAAAAATAATTGCAATATTCGCCTCTGAACAAAGTAGTTTACATCGGGAATTATTTAAGTGTTCAACGAAATAGCCCACCGATCACAATGGAACTCCAATTTAAAATTATCGGACTGATATTGCTCGTCACTCACGCACAATGTATTATGTGGTATCAGGAGCCGAATGCTCTGAAGTGTTTGAAAGAGGAAATCCAGGGAAACGTGCTGGTCAGCGGTGAATATGAAGTTTCCGAAGTTCCCGGCCAGAAAGTCGACTTTGTGGTAATTATTTTTCTATCCATGTGTAAATCGCGCCTCCGTAGGTTATGTACACTAACCTACAATATGCTTCTCAAGGGATTGGCTATGTTTTATCTGATAATTTTGAAGTTAGTTCAAAATTGATATAACTTTAATTTTGTACTCGTTAAATATGTCACTTTCATTCCATTCACAACTTGGCTCATTAGAATATTTTTTCTAGACAAGAGATTCAAAAGGACATATTCTTGCCCAAAAAGATGATGTACAGCAAGGAAAAATCTCTAAATTTTCATTTGTAACTGAAACATATGATACTTTTGAGATTTGTTTCCAGTCACATGTACCTGCAAGTATGTATCATATAATATTATCCACAATTATTATGATATATTTGCAGTAAATCTACACGTATGTTTTTATTGTTTTTAGATCAAAGAGGTATGAGGCAAGAGATATATCTAAATGTCAAGAAAGGAATAGAAGCCAAAAGCTATGAAGGTGTAAGTATCTTAAATATATTTATATTAGATATAATTATAAAGTAGTACTGTTTCATAAAATTTTGATTATATTTTATAATTCTTGGTTCTTTTATGACTTTTATGGGCGAGCAGGTTTTGGTAAAGTCATTTTGATTTTGTGTTTATTATGCATCATGTTTTAATAAAGCACATTAAAATTATAGTTTACTTACAATACTCACATTTTCTGTTTGTATTCTAGTCTGTGTTAGACTTATCTTTTATTTTTTATATCACAAAGTACTTCTTGCATGATAAAAAATGAACATTAGATATGTTTATGCAAATTTATTAGATATAGTGGTTTTAAGTATTTTGCAAAAATTAAATAACTTACATGTAATTGTGCATTTGCAATAATATGCTTTTTGAGATTTCTAGTAAAATGTAATAATATGTTTTTCAAGTTTGTGTTTATTTAAAGAATTTATATTAATTATATGTTAACCTTTTACAGATTGGTGAAGCTGCAAAACTAAAGCCTATTGAGGTTGAACTCAAGAGATTAGAAGATCTGTCAGAAGCAATAGTACAGGACTTTGCTAGGATGCGTAAAAATGAAGAAGATATGAGAGATACAAATGGTAAGCTAAATTTGTAACAAATATTAGTTTCAAAAATCTAAAATAGTGTTTTTATAAATGATCTTTATTACTTTCAGAGGCCACAAATTCTCGAGTTCTGTACTTCAGCATATTTTCAATGCTTTGCTTGCTCAGTCTGGCTACTTGGCAAGTCTTTTACTTAAGACGTTTCTTCAGAGCAAAGAAACTTATTGAATAGTACATTTTCATGCAATTTACGGACTGGAGCTGTGCCCAAGTATTCAAAAACTTGGTTTAACATAAATCATTTCATTATGAACTGTATATCATGAGTTGATGGAGTGATTTAATTTGAGAGGAAGCTTGGTAGAAAAGTTAAATTGCGTTTTTGTGCATCATACATATTTTTACCAAGAAGATTAGTACATCAATCACTGCAATTACATTTTGTACAATCTACGATTCATACTTATCTTGTTAAAAAATAAGAAAAAAATGTACAGTAATTTAAACAGCTAAATATTTTCAAGTTCTGGTGAATTAAGTTTGTATGGGATTTTTTTTATGATGTAATGTGAATGTGTACTTTCTAAAAATATTGTACATTGTATGTTTTAAAACCTACAAATTCTACAAATTAGTTCTATACATGAATAAACGTTTGTTAACAACAATAAATATTTGCTATACATATTATGTTGTGTCTATTAAAGTATACCATAAAAATTTCTTAATATATGCAAAGCTAATCTACATTATTACACTAGATGTTCAAATTGTCTGAAAAATTCATATTAAACATTTTATTATCGTTTGATTTAAGTACAGTTATAATACATTATTTCTTGTTAGTCTAAAGTTTAAATCATTCCTAGTGATTGACATATCGTTCGAGTAACTTTGCTCTACGCTCTACCTTACCAATACAATTCCCATTCTCTATACTGCCGTTGAGTCTCTGAAGATAAGGTAGATACTACGAAACATGCATACATGCCACATAACCTTACGTGAACTGTTTATAATACTTTTCTTTCAATAGTATAATAATATTTACAATAAATTTACATCGAAATAAAAGAAACAATGTCAGAATCTACTAGTATTATATCTGGCAGAAATCGTGATTGTACAGGCTGCAGATTGGTAAGCGGATCTGGACTTATAGGCGCAGGTCTTTATGTGGCTTACCATTCTAAAGAAATTCAAAAAGCCACTGGGAAAACAATTATGCTAGCTATAGCAGGAAGTAAGATATTTATTAATGCATTGTCATACCTTAACAATATAGTTGTTAACACTACTTAATATGATGCAATTTGTGTGCTTTCACTTTTATAGCATTTCTTGGGCTGGGAATAACACGAGTTTTCGATCTACCTCCATTCCGAGATCAGTTTCATCACGAGTAAAAATGCGGATTGAGGACTTTTGTTAATATTTTTATAATTTAAGTACTTTTATGTATGTAAATAGTATTAATTTATACATGTTCCAATAAAACTTATAATTAGTGTACATTATTATTAAAAGAGTAATAATACATTTATTACATCATCTTTTGCAAGGAATTTAATTTTAACTCGATTTTCTTCACATTAGAAATTTAGAAAATAAAATAAATAAATTTCCATTATAGATATATTTTGAAAGTGGTAGAATTTACAATTTTATGATATGGTTTGGAGTTTCGATTTCAAGAGTAATATTATTTTAAAATTTTTTTTGCGCTTATAAGTAGAAGCACCTAATAATAAAAATTAAAAATGATTCAAAATTTTCAAACATTTCTTTGATACCTAATTAAAGCAATTCTGCAATGTTACGTTCCTTCATTCTTATATAATGACGGGCGACGGTCGACGACTTCATTTGTTTGACAATGATTTGCAAAGGTATAACAAACAATATAGTTAAATATAGAAGAACTTTCAATGCGATAAAACAGTTGGTAATTAAGATATAAAATATAAAAATCGAAAACGTGTGTAAAAATACTTTTTTAGCCTTACAAAACATAACCTGACGTAACCTAAGTTCAATTTTCACCATCAAGATTTCAAACTAATAGTGGTATATAGTCAATGGTTCACCATCGATTGCTGAAGTCATTCATACTATTGTATTATGATCAGTCATCATGGCATGACTGAAGGATATAAAGAGTGCAGCTACTTCGAAAGTTGCTCATGCAGTAACGTGGCGTTCAACGCGTCAGCAGTGTATCTACAGTCTTCCTGACTACCTTTTTGTAAAGTAAATTGAAAGTGTACAACTAGGTAGGTAGTTTTTTTACAAATTATATATATTTAACGTAAGTTTTTCAAAGTTTTTCAAGGTTACAAACACTTTTTAATCTATCTAAAATTATTTATTTTGCAGTTAATAAGAATTTAGTCATAATGGAATTCCCAAATCTTGGAGAGCACTGCTCAGAGCAGACATGTAACCGCTTAGATTTTCTACCTCTCAGATGTGATGCTTGTGAAGCAATTTTTTGTACAGATCATATATCTTATATGGGGCATTCTTGTCCTAGCGCTTATAAGAAGGATGTCCAAGTACCGGTGTGCCCATTGTGCAATGCTCCAGTTCCATCAAAGCGAGGTGATCCTCCAGATTTAGCTGTTGGACAGCATATGGACAATGACTGCAAGTCTGATTATGGAAAAAATCGTAGAAAAGTATTCGCCAATAAGTGTTCATCGAAAGGGTGCAAAACTAAAGAAATTATTCAGGTTAAATGTGCAGACTGTGGCAAGAACTTTTGTTTGAAGCACAGGCATCCTGTAGATCACACCTGCGCTGGAAAAGAAGAATCTCTAAGACTTAAAAGATTGAGTGCGCTTAATAAAACAGCACAAAGCAGTAGTACAACTAATTCAAATTCGTTCAGAAATCTTCAAGGTACAATGAGCGAAGATGAAGCCCTTGCTAGAGCATTGCAGGCCTCCATGCAAGATGAAGTGCGCCAGCCAAGAGTGCAACCAGTAGTGCCTTGGATCAGTAGGGAAAATTGTAAATTATCATAAATTCCAAATTTTCAAATTATAGACAATTTTTGCATAGGCAAATTATATTTTATGCTTGTATTATTGTAAAATTATAAAAATTATAAAAATAATTTTTAAAAGTTTTAAAAAACAATAATACAGAAAATAATTTTATAAAAAAATAATACGATAAATTTTATATTATTAAATATTTTAAGTAGCGATGGGTTTTGGATAATCAATCATACAAAGATGCCTCAAAACTTATAACTTACATTAATACTCATTGAATCTAATATAAATATTAAAGTTTTAATGTTTTAATCAATATTAAAATTGTTATATTATAATTCTTCATTTCAGTGTTTTAATTCAAATTTTAATTCATTAGAATATTTGAGTTTTGACACCAATTTGAATTTTATATACGTGATAAAATTTTTCTACTTAACTAATGATCTTGCACATGTCTGTTTAATGGATTTATATTTCGCAGGAAAAGAAATGTAACACAAATAACTGCAATTAATATTTGTATGCACGAAAAATATTTATGTAAATAATGATCAAAGTGTTACTTATGTACATTCCTAATGTTTTTTAAATTTGACTCCAATATCATTAGCATTGAATAAATATTCATTATTTACAAATTTGTAGTACATTTTTATTACCATTGTAAATTTTACAATATAGTAACATGAAAATAGTATTAGAAAATCTTATGTTAGAAATAATTTAACACCATTTATCTTCCAACTTTACCTAACTTGGTATCTGTTTTTGGATTCGCTGTAATATTTTGTACAGCAACAATAGCTTCATTAATTTTAGTTTGAAGTTCTCTCAAATCTTGAATATATAATAAACTTAAAACTTTTGCAGCATTGTTCAAAGCGGCATCACCCATATTGAATCCAACATTAGTTTCCATGATAGGAAAGGGTTTTCCCCTAATAATCACAGAATTAGGATTCTGTACAGCAGCAGAATTTAATCTTTTACAAACAAGTTTACTACAAGCTTCCAATGTGACTAAGTGATTTGGGTGTTGTGGTATAGTTAATAATTTAGCTAAAGCATTTACACCATCTTTAAATTCATTACTTTGAACTGAAAAAGAATTAAAAAATTTTATTTCATTATGAACTAAAAGAATAAAATTTATTGAATTCAAAGAAATACTTACAATCTAAATTATCTAAAGGATTTGTTGACTTGACAGTAGGAGCAGCTTCATTTTTACTTTTTATTTTATTAATTGATTTGTATTTTTCACCTGAAATTGTCAAAATTTTGTCATTTTCTGTAAGTTTTTAATAAGCCTTACATGTACTTACAGTTGTCATCATATTCTAATCTTATTGCTAAACCTATTAACCACTCTAACTTGTCTAATTGAGCCTCAAATACTGGACATCCAACATCTCCAAGATATTTGTCAAAAGCTGCTTGCCATTGAGCAGCATTGATGTTTTGTAAATTTGTCCGATCTTCAATTTTGTAATGTCGAATTTTTTGATCTTCTAACCAATATATTAATTTCTTAAAATGTTGTTCGTCTAGAAAATGTATAAATTGTACATAAATTATGAAGGTTAAGTTTCTGCTGCAGTTAACACTTGACAATAGTGTATTACCATTCGCATTAATTTTTTCCCACTCGAGATAATCGAGAGCTTTCAGTTTTCGTTTGAACATTTTCACTTTATTTTGAACTTTAGGATAGGTAGGTACAGAAAAATTAAAGAAGCCGAAGTTCGACCGTCGACTAGAATTGTTGTTATAGTACCTACTCGGCGATTATCTTTCGATTGAGATAATGTAAGTAAGGTTATACAAGATAAAAGATAGTATTTGCTGTTTTCCGATTCTGATTTGCCTAATACTATCTTATATCATCTTGTAGTATCTGCACCGTCTATAGAAACATATGATTATATATTTCTCTCTTGTCGAGAGAAAATGTTGATAGGTTAGGGTTATTTATAAGAAAAATGAAGAATTTATTACAGTAATAATTTTGTTTGAAAGTAATTTTTGGAGGTACTAAGAGATTATTATAACCATGTACAGCACAGGATTATTAAATACAATTTCGAGGTATGACACATTAGTATTTTTAAATAAAGCAAGAATAACCACATTCTAAAATTTATTTTAAATTTACAATGATTTTTAAGGTTTGTGATAAACAACGTTCTGGTTCCTTCTCGAAATATTTCTGTAAATCCTCCCCTTTGTCTAAATGTTACAAATGTCTTATTGTAAGTATAACAAAATAGAAATCATACATACAATTAAATATATATAATACAAGTAAATATTGCACATTAATAATAATGTTTCTATAACTTTGCAGTGCTGAACCTTTGAAAAAGAAAAAGAGGATGGATCCAGCACTCGTTAAGGCAAAAGAAGATCGTAGGCGAAAAAAGTTGGAAAAATCTATTAGAAGATTACAAAAAAATTCTCGACAATTGAAACCTATATCTGAAATAGAAGTCCCTATAAGTATACGAAGAGAACTTCAGTAAGCAATGTTGTTATTTCCTAATTTTACAATTGTTTGTTTTTTATTTATTTAAAGAATTTAATGTTTATTAGAGAGGGGAAGAGAGACTTACCACCTCCATCAGTTGAACAATTAGAGGAAAGAGCACAATTCCTTAAAGAATGGAGTAAATTCAAGAAACACGAGCATCTTCAAACTTTGAAACTTATCAATCAATGGATTTCAGCTCAAGATAAAACTCTTAATGAACTTAAGGCTGTGTCAGAAGAGCTTTATGAACAAGCAATAGCGGTATAAATTGAATATGCAAAAATTGAATTAAAATAATAAGATTAATGTAATTTACAATAATTTATACTTGCAGATTGATCCTGGTTTACTTCCATATTCTGCTAAAGGCCCAACAGCTACCCCTCCTATAGAAAATTTCGACCCACCAGATGGTGAATATATAGACATAACAAAAAAGTATGAGGGAGAAACATAATACATGAATGATAATAACAATTTTTAAATATCACTTACATTTTTTAAACAAAAATTCTGTAAAAATAATAGATAATTATACTTTCTGAAGATATTTTATTTATGGTAAAAAATAATTATACATTATATACAAACATTTCATTGTATTATAATATATATAAAAAAACTGTTAAAAGCATTTTTACAAATTATTTTAGTTCCTATGATAAATATAAATATAAGTATAGATTTGTAATGACATAAGCTTACATTTGAAATATATAAATATATAGTCAGGTCAAACAAAAATAAGGACTAATATTATCAACACTTTATTAACTATATCACAGAGAAAATAGTGTGATAGGAATTATAATCAAAGTTCCAAATTAGCTATTATCCTTCGTGACGTTCAATGGATAAAAGTAAGCTGCTGCTTGCATATCGGGCAAATATCGATAGTTTTGAGGCACTGTCGAAGACAACCGGCATGAAATAGATGCTGGCACGGCGTGACTCTGGCTTTTGTCATTGGCGATAGACAGACAGCGCAAACGTCGTCGATTTTCTTGATCTCCTCGATAGTGGCGTTTCGATACCTCCTAAGAATGTTGCGTTCCTTCTCCAAAGCCACCCAGTCGGTTTGCAGCTCCTTCGACTTGACGAAGATGTTTAAGAAGGACACAACGAAGAGGAAGCGCCAGGGCTCATGGGGTAGAAGAAGCAGAATGAAAAATGCAGAGAATGATATCGTGAACATCCGAAGGATGACCGGCGCGTAAAAGCTTTCGAGGTTCTCCAAAGCATCGATTTCAAAGTATGTCAGTGCTTTTAGAAACATGTCGACGAAGACCTTTTCCGTTGCTGAGTAATAGGCCCATGTGATGATAGTGTAAAGTATCGATGGTCTGAAAACATACGTCGTAAATTGTATTATTTTAATATAATAATATGGATAATTTTATAAGAAGTTTTTTTAATTTTTATTAAAAATATATGATCCAATATTTATAGTACATTACGATACATGTGACCTAAGTAGCATTTTTTTGCACGGCGCGAAGTTAGGACCCGAGCACAGCGAGGGATAATATTTTATAGCACTGCCTACCTAAGCCCGCTGTCACGCGTAATCAGTGCTCTAAGTACCTAGTCCCTTTTATGCACCGTGAGGTTAGCGCAAGAGCGTAGCGAGTGCGATAAACACGGTGCAAAAAAGTACTACTTAGGTCACGGATAGGCGTGACCTAAGTACGGGCTTACGTCACACAGTGCTAGAAAAAATATAATTTCGAAAAATATTCCGAATTAAATAATTATTATTCTTGAAATATTAGTATTAAAATTTCTTTGATATAGTATTTACACATGAACCATATAATGTGATAATTTACAGAGGAAACTGTAATTGAATAATTATTTATTTTTCAGACCATTTATATAAAGTATCTTAGAAATTAATAAAATGAAAAACTTATAAATAACACGAATTAACACACTCTTGTCGAGTATAGTCGGCATTGATTTACTTAAAAATTAACGAATTTGTAGCAAATATTTATGCTTTTGCACGACGGAATGTATAGGATTCTAATTATATTTCATATTCGAAACTTTGAGTTTGCTATTTGGAATGTAAATTTCAATTGAAGACGCCAAAACTAAAAGATCGTATATAATATTATAGCACATGCCGTTTTCGTTTCCTCACCTTTAATTTTTTTTAAACTAATTATTTTTTTACTTTATACTAAACTAGATTTAAATAAAATTTTATTGAACTGAAGTATGGCGTTAGTAAACTATTTGATAATAGTACGTTTCAATACTAGTGTGATAAATATGATACTTGCATGTGTATCGAATATTCTTTTATGATACTTCGTGCGGTAAGTGCCTTTTTATGAGCAACCTTATTGTTAGCAAACTTGATACTTTATTGCACGCGTCGAGTGTCAATTAAAATTGTTACCTTCAGTAGACAAAAAAATGCGAATGGATCGACATGATTACAACTCAATTTAATCATGATATCATTAATTACATAATATAATTTTTAATAAAATAATATGTTAAATTTAAGTCGTATTATTATTAATAAAAAATTCCTACCAATAATTTGAAACGCGTGTTTTTATTGTATATAGATAATTATAGCAATACTATAGCAATATAAGTTTTTTTTTTAACACGTACTCTCGCCTTCGGCTAGGATCATATAGCACCTGTAAATCCACGTGTAAATAAGGCAAACATGTGCTCTGGGGTGGCCGTCTTTATTCCCGTGTTGCGTATACTATTTTTCACCACACTCGGGCCGAAAATATCATGCTCGCGTTTGTAAGCCGGGAACGAAAGTAATAATACTCCGGTCAGGGTATAATGGGTGAAACATTATTTTTAATTTTTCCTCTGATCCCTACAAAATTTTTCCTCCCACTGACTGGAAGCAAATTTTAATTTTGTAATTAATGTAAATTTATTAAACATAATTTATTCGGTTTATTTTCATAAGTACATGTTAGACGTGAAAATTCCAAATCTCGGTCGACTTTCCCGACATAAAAAGGGCCTATTCCTGCTATTTTTTTTTCGTGGTTCCCACGCAGCTCGCACTGGCCTAGCGCGTATCCACCCGCACCTTTGTTATTTTCTTTTTCCTATTATTACACATACCTATATATTTTTCCTGATGGACCTCTCTTTTATCTAAAATTTTTTCCTCCCCGATACATCCTACATTCGCCCTGGGTTATGCATGTGGGGCGTGGAAAACCTATAGGCTAATCTCATGGGATAAATTCTAATTGGACAAACCCGCCCCGGGATGGTGGGTGTTTTGGAATAATGCATTTAGTGGATGTCTAGACCACATTTTGGAGGCTTAGAACACCGAGACTGTATTTTTATCCACACCTTCCGCTCAGTTTATAAGAAGGAAATTTCAACACCTAATACCGATCACTCGAGATAGTCGAAGAAAAAAATGTACCCAGCCATTCAAGTACTAACGGTGGCGACTACGCTATCTGCCAAACTGCCGGCTATTTCTGCTAATTAAAAAAATACGCGATAGGTAAAAAGGGGAGTATTGCCTTTTTTCTAGTGAGGATGATGTTTAAGCACGAGTGGAAGTCGAAGGCTTTCTTTCTACATACCCTTGTTAATGAATGTAATATTTTACTTCTCCTGATTTGGCGAGGGGAAATTATATTTTTATGCTCACATTTTTCGATTATTTTAANNNNGAACTTAAGACTTGCATATATATTTGTTATTTTATTATATAGTTCCAGGCAATAAATATTACTTGTTTTAAAATTTGATCAAATGTCAAGATAAACTATTCATTATAAAAAAAATTCATTATTTTGATGACAATGTATGTAGTATCAATACTTTTGAGTAGTATAATTTTTTTTTTATAATAGAAATTTTTAAAACGAAAAATACACAACATATCAAGAGGCATATTTACAAGTCCATTTTTTTTACGAAATCAAAGCACCCTTTTTTAAATATAAAAAATTAAATCCGACACGAATTTTATCAAAATTTTATTAATAAGTATTTCCATTTTTATTATTAATTAAACGGGAAAAATCGATAGCAATATATAGCTCAAGTTTTCTTTTTCAGTTTTAATTGATTTTTTTAAACTTCAATCAAAATTGTGATATAGGGTGGAATAATTAGATTCATCAAAAACGGAGTTAATGTTTTAAAGTCTATTCACGTTTCTCATCATGCATGAGCATCATCATAACAATTAGGAAGGAAATTTTTACACATTGTCAGCAATCACTAAATGTCTTTATACTCTATTTAAAGAATAGCAAATTGAAGGCCAAGGCCGTTGATAAAACGTGATTGACGTTATATGAAATTCATTCACAATTAGTCGGAAGGAAACTGGACCTTATGCATCGATAACCCACCACAGCTCCCCTAATTTTTGGCTTAAAAGGGCGCTCATGCAAATAACTGCAAGGGCGCGATATCAAGCGAAACGATCAAGATAAGCTCTTTACTAGCAGCGCGACGACCGTTACATGCTCACTTGTAATTTTGGAGTCCTTGCTCGAGGCCGAAGACGAGTAGGGTGAACGTGACGGTGACTACGAAGGTCACCGCCTTGGTCCACTCAAGGACGATCTTTGTCGCCGACATCGCGAGATGCTTAATCTGCGAGCTCTCGGTCAGCGTGACGTACGGCGACCAATCCTCCTTCATCAGGAGCTCCTTCACGTAGCTAATGCAATACGCCAGGACGTTGTAGAACATGAGGGTGTAGAGATACGTGTGCTTCTGGGTCGGCGACAGGAGCAGCTTATCCGCCAGGACGAAGAACACGAGCTGCTCGCCCATCGCCGAGAAGTTCGGCATCTTCAGCACGACCTCGGCGGCCGTATTCAGCGGCGCCAGCGTGCGCCTCAGCACCCGGCCTCCGTACCTCCAGCATCTCTTAGCCAAGGCTGTAGGGCAAAAGTAAAGGGCGAGTGATGAAAAAAATATATGATATAACGATCGGTCTATAATAAGGGGGCGAGAGATAGAGAGAGAGAGAGAGGGTGAGACTGTTGCTAGCTGCTGCCTACACCAAGTCGACGGCTCGTCTCTTCTTCGTGATGTTAATCGACTCGCGGAGGACGCATCGCGCCCGCGCGCGCGAGAGAGAGGGATGGATTTGCATATTAATGAACGTCAAGTCAAGTCAGTCAAGGAGGCCGCCGGCTAACAGGAGGAGACGCGGAAAATGGACGCGCGCTTGCGGGATGGATATCGTTGACGCATGGCAACCGTCGTGTCCTCCTCCTCCTCCTCCTTCTTTCTCCTCCCGTGGGATACGGCGAGAGAGAGAGAAAGACATCTTACGCGGCTCTGGAACGGTATAAAACCAGCGGTCTCGGTACACTCGGCCACAGACAAGTCCGCTCTACACCCCGCGTAGGACAGCCGTAGTATCAGCACAGCACACCCAGACCAGAAGGTAAGAGCCTCTTGCGTCCTGGGGAGATCTTTTCAACCCCGTCGGAGGTTTCATCGCCGGTTGCCGTCGGTGAAGGCTTTTTGCGGCGGTTCGGTTTTTACTTTGAATTTTTCCCGCAAATTTGTTTCGGAGCACGCGGAGCAACCGGTTGCTCCGTTTTTTTTCGTAACATTCATAAAGTAAAATTTATGTTCTATATTCTTTTTCACAAAATTTTTTATTTAATAATTGATCGGTATATTTAAAATTTACAATCTCCATACATCGTAAATTTGAAAAATTATATAGTTTCATCTATCTATAAAAAATAATTTTTCCTTTTTTTTTCGCTATTGTTTATTCAAAGTAAAAATTAATTTATTACATTATATAAGCGCGTACACGTTATCCTGAAACTTTTTTTTGCAATTCCTTTTCTATACTCAACTCGCCAATGTTGTTGCGACAAACAAGGCAAGCTCGGACACCGCGATAAACAATGGTCCCACGAAATATATCCGAATCACATCGTAACGCAAATTATCTTTAAATATCGTCGGTATTTGCCAAAATCTAATAATAATGGCTTTGGTAAAAAAAATACAAAGCTACTCCGTCGAATCTCACGCGTGTTTGTTGACGACGCGCCGACGTGTATCTATATTCCCCACTAGATAGTCCACTATATACACAAAAACATATATATAAACATCTGTCCCACGTTATATAGCATCAATGAAACCGCGATGCGCAAAAGTCGCGACCGCCAAAATCGTCATTTCTAGAACCCACAACATGATATCCCAATCGACGTAAACACAATAGCCTCCGTCAGCCCATTCCGATCTATCTTTTCCCACGGGATCCCCATAAATCGTTTACACAATTACATACATCGTCGCGAGTTGCGGTTAACGTATCTCGCGGGGTGTGCGTTTATCCGTACCTTGAACCTCGTTGCCGGTGCTGTTAGTCGGAGCTACAGCCTCCATATCCTCCTATGCAGCCGAGGCTGCGGCGACGGCTATTCGAGCGTAGAAAGTTGGCGCGCGCGCGCGCTCGCCCGACTATTTCTAGAAGAGCTGTGCGCTGCACGCGCGGTTAAAGCTGCGCGATGCTTATGATATATATCTCTCTTATTCTGCCTTTCTAGTGTACCACACTCGGTTTTCCTCAAACTAAAAACCGCCAGCAAATTCAACCAGCAACTATACGTACGTCTCTATAATTTCAAGTATAGTAAATAACACCTTCGATCGATCCTTACGAAACGCCTCCCTTCACTGATCCGCGAGATCGGCGGCGGCGCAGCGTGCGAATCCCGCGGAATCTCTCGCGACACTGCAGATCTGCTTTGCTCACCATCTCCTGGCGGGTAAAAATCTTTCGGCTGCCAGCGCTTCGTTTATAAAAATAGCCCCGCGGGAAGACCATCGCACCGCATCAACAACAACAACCAACTGCTTACTTTTTTCTGTGTAATCAAAAAACTCTACACTCGTGCGCGTCCTGGGGGTGATCCAGCCGGTTAAAATAAAGCTCGCGCGGCTTATGGCGAGTTCGCGGTGCACGCGGGCTCATAGAGACGGTTTATTTTAAGCCTCTGAGGCGGAAAACTCGTCGCGGCGCGTTTTGACCGCCCTGTAAACCCGTCACTCGTCGCCCAGCCCTCCATCGACGTTTACGAGGTGCTACACAGACGCGCTCTCTCTCCCCATTAGTCCAGATGCGCGAGGAAAGAGTTATTTTCGAGGGTGCGCGCGGCGATTAGCGAAACGGTGTATTTTGATATACATGCAAGCCCCCATAGACCGGTCTAATCGATAACGTATATAAAAGCCACGGCTACGCCGGCATTCACATCTCCCCCCTTGCGGTTTGCGCAAAGTAGTATATATATATATATGCGGAGCTGTACCGGAAAAACGGGCGAAAGTTTCCGCCTGAGACCGGCGAGGTAAAAACGCGTCGATATAAACCGGCGCCCGCGGCGATAATAAATATATAATGCTCGAGCTTGCGGGTCAGAGTTTCGTTATCGCCTGGCGGCTGCGGCGGCTCCCCGCGATGCCGCTGCAGGTTGCATCCTCTCTCTCTCTCTCTCTTTCTCTCTCATCCCCGACGAGTGCATGCATTATCATTGCGTAAGCTGTGCGTGCTGCTTGGCGAGACGAGAGTGAGAGTGCGAGAGCTTACACGCGGAGCGCGCGCGCAGTCTCGAGCGCGATGTCGCCGGCTCGAGCACGTGGCGAGCGAACTGGTCTGCAGGCGCTACCGCGGGGGACCCATCACTCCTCGATCTTGCTGTACTAGCAGTAGCAAATACACGATTCTCCTTGCAGATCCACTGAGGGACACAAGATGATGCCAGCCACACAAACAGTCTGCGTCCTCGTGCTGCTGCTGAGCACTCTGCCGCTGTGAGTATAATTGTATTCTTCTTCTTTTTTTTTTAGTTTTTGGGTTGTATATAATGCTTATAATATATGGGTTGGATGCTGCACGCAGGTTCCTGGGACATCCGACGATAATCGAGCGCTCCGAGCAGAGGTCCGAGTGCGAGGGCTGCGCTGAGGACTGCGACAAGTGCAAGTACGGATCGGCGTTCTCACGCTGGTGCGGACTTAGGGAGTGTCTCAAGGTATGTTGGAATAATAATAAATTTTGTTTTTCCGTTGTTTGTCACTTGGTAAGATTCTAAGGACTGAGATTGCGTGTAGATTATGATAGTGGCCTCTCTTTAGTGTTGAGAGTGATATAGGATTTGAATATGGACCATTCAAATACTATAATTATAGTCTCGAGATTAAGGACTCTTAAGTTAAATATTGAATTTTAAAGCGAAAATACCTATTCTCTAGTAGGTAAAGTTGAAAGAAAATTATTTTTGGTCAGTTATCTTTGTGTTCGATGAGTATACATTTACGGATTCACGAAATTAAGAGAATGAGATTCGGGAAAACCGCGTACATATACGATTAACGATACAACAACGTAAACAGGTCGTCGTAATTAGTGATAACCAGAAACAAAGTATGTTATTTCTGACTTTTGAATAATATATATATCGTATACACGTATTTCCAACCGGTTTATGAAAATCGAGTTGCCCGCTTTCCTGTACATTAACGCACTTATCGGGCAGAAATTTTTGAACTTACGTGCGATAAATCGCAAATATATTATAGCATTGATTAAATTTTCCATCGAGCGCGATAATTATACATAGTAAACATGCACGCGCATTAATTTATTTCTTTATCAAATCAGAATAGCACAGAATAGATTTTTGTGTAACGCGGGCATTTTTGGAGTCGCTCGTGCACGCGATTAAAATAACACGTTCTAGAAAAATTTTTTTTTTTTACGATAAATTGGGTCAAACTATACTCAGCGCTTAATAGTTATATACGTAAGTTTGCGACACATCGTACTTCATAGAATTTTTCATTTACGCGCGTTCCAGTTAATCAAAAGACCTTACAGCACTTAATTTATTATACACCAAGCATAACCTTATTCTCCCCTTCATGATTAATTAAAATAAAAAAAAAAAAGAAGAAAAATGAATTTCTCAATATTAAAATAAATGGTGAATATCCGCAGGGACCTGGCGAGATGTGTGGTGGCGTGCGTAACAAGTACGGCGCCTGCGGCGAGGGTATGTACTGTCGGTGCAACAAGTGCACCGGCTGCAGCATCGACACTCTCGAGTGCTTCTCGGGCTTCTGTCCCGTCTACGAGCAGATGCAGCTTCGTCATCCCGAGCACATGCAGGGACTGCAGCTCGACAAGTAAAGAAAAAGAAAAAAAGAAGACCAGAACCGCACGCGCACACATAAACACAGACGTACGCTGCAGCCTCGCTTCTCAGATTTTATTTATTATTATTATGTGCTCCATTCCACTCGAGATCTCACTAGGTAAAATTTTAATTCTCAAACGATTGTGATAAAGCTCGCGGCTACATGGCGCGGCTGCGCGCGGGCTATATTATAACATAATAACGATTGTATGTGTGTATACCCGCCTCTTTGACGATCAACGTTGTACTACCCGCGATGTATATTGTATACCTCTATGATATGTTGTATATGGTTTGTAATACCGGCTTGTGATCAGGCTTGGAGCTGACACGACTCTGTGCGCGTTTTTTTTAAACTGGCTGTGAGAGAAAGAGAGAGAAAGAGAGATAGTTTGAAAGAAAAGTTCATCCCTTATTATATGCAGTACTAGCTCTCGAACCTATACGAGTCGAATGAGTCGGATATGATATTATAACGGACGCGATGCATTTATGTTTTATTATAATTTTTAAGTATACACATATACGTTCTCGGATGGCATTTTTAGGAGTAATGTTGGAATTGTCGGGCGGAATTCGGTTCGGGGAAAAAGCAGTATTCTAGCTGGCCGCAGCGGGACAATACATATATCTATAATGTTTGTTCGCCGCGATGGTCAGCGATTTGAGGATCGACTAGTCAACCAGTGTGCATTTAATCGATATAGATAAACTTGCGGAAGCAAAATCGCTTGTATTCTTGTATTCTATTATGGTCATACCGCGCAAACATATACAAACATGTATACTCTGTGAATCATCCTATAAAGCGTCAATTCAACGCCGTGCTCGTTATTAATGCAGTGTATCTTATATTGTAACGCCATACACACACATACAAGCTAAATTTCAATTGATGTATAATGTTATATACACGCAGCTGATCCCCGACGACTGAATTGGAATTATGGTTTTATCAGATTATTATTGCTTTCGTTCAAGTATCTTCTCGCTTATACGTTACTTTCATGCTGGCAGAAAATTTACATATATATATATATATATATATATATACAATTTTATAATATTTATTTATCAACGCTTCTTTGTTTAATTAAGCTTAACATTACAAATAAATGATGAAAAATATCGAATATCAAGTACATGATGCTTATTATTTCAAACTACATATTATTATGTTTATTTTTTCCTAATTATTTGTTATTATAATATATTTCTTTTTAAATATATGTTTATTTGCAAGAAAACCTCAATCTTAATAAGTATTAAACTAAATTGAATGATTAACATTATCGGCAAACATTTAAGTATTCAGTTTAATTATTCTTTATACGAATTTATTAACAAATGTTTATATAATAAAGTATTGTCTTATACTCGACTTTAAATGTTTTTGATACAATAATTTTGAGATAGCAAGTTTTACGACAAAACAATATTAGCTAGATAACAATTTTATATTAATTTTCTATAATAAAATTTTTTGTTTTTAAATTATTATAAATGTGAAGGATAACTATTTTGCTCAAAAATTTACTAAGAGTTTTATTACATATCATTTATTTAAAAAATCTTGAATTTAAAAATTTGTTGATTAACACTTACAGTACGCCTAATGTACTATGTTGCTTTACTTTTTTGAGATTTCAAGAAATACGTTAATTAAAAGTAAAAATATTTTTATTATTCACAATTTTTACAGTTAAAAAAAACAAAATTTTCTAATAATTTACGGCCCATTTATGGATCGCACTACACTCAAAATAATATAGACCTTTTTTTTCTCTTGAGGACCATTTAGTGGATTGATGATTTCGTTATTAGCGGAAATTCTAAAATATTCGCTTACGCAATTTGAAATGTCAGTCAAAATAATAAACCGTGAATGCATTCCATACCAATCAAAGATGATTTATGAGAACAGGAAAATTTATAGAGGATTCCAATATATATTAATTTAAAAGATAATTTATTTTCTTGATTGAATATATTTTCAACTTTTATTTATTTAAGAAAAATATTAATCTACATAGACTTTAGTTTTAGTTGACAAAAATAGTCGATATTATAAAATCTCGTATAAAAATAAGATGAATTGCACCTACATGTAGAAGTACACAATTCAAAACAATTTTTTTGTTTTTCGTTGAGAAAAATTGTCGATATCGCCACTCACATAGATTTCTATTGTGCTTATATTGATAACCTAAACTATTAGATAAAATAATAAGTTCGTCTGTCGAATCTTGTTTGCAATTCGCGATTGAACATATATATATAATAATGTAAACAAGTCACGCCTGTGGAGTATTAATTAGCACATAATCGCCATTGCGCAAAGCGTTGCTCCCTTTTACAGAATCAATCGTGTGCGATGCGCGGGCTTTCAATTACGAGTTTTCAAGGGCAACCGATAAAATTTATTTATTGGCATTCTCATAATACTAGAAGTATGGACAATATCAATATGGAATATATGGTAAAATGTATAATTATATACAAATTCATCACTGCGCTGACTGCTGGCTCTTATATGTCGAAAAAAAATGGGGGGAAAAAGAGGAGTAGACACGTTTTACGATGTCGTATATAATTTAGTGACTGGAAAAAGTGTGTAAGTATGAGACATCGCATGCAGTGACATGATCGGACGGCGACGAGAAGACTTTTTTTGTCAAGGCACGGATATATAATATCCCGAATTCCACGTTTAAGCATCAAAATAATCGCTGATCGGTACACCATTCTCTTTTATCCGCGAATTCCCAGCGTTTACATATACACACATCAGTTATTCTCGAAAGAAAAGAAATGGACGAGACGTGTGGCGAGAAGAAGCAGCAGCAGTCGACGCGACGAGCCGCGGATTGATCTTTCCGGCGTCGAAAAGCCATCGTCATCGGCTCTCGCCGCGACCATTCGCGGTCGAAATTTCGCTCGCTCGCTCTCCCTCTCTATCTTCTAGCAGTAGCATCTGCAGCGCGTGCCAAGTCGTCGTCTCTTCAAGTGGGGCGGAAGCTGGCCTGTCAGGTATCTGGGTCGGTGCCACGCGCGTGCTTTCAGATACGCGCGCGCGGCGCGCACATTTGAATCTGCCGCGCGTGCGCGCATAACCCACGGCTCGCCCTCTCACTGTCCGTTCTGTTTCAGCAGCTTCCTCGTCCTGAAGCCCCGGAATCCCGCCTGGATCTTTGTGGCGGCCGCCTGCTCGGCCTGCTGACGTTTGCGCACGAGGAAGCCACGTATGCCGGCCTGGATCTTCGTCGCTGACTTGTCCTCGATGCTCGAATTCAGTTCCTCCTCCTCCTCCTCCTCCTCCTCCTCTTCCTCCTCCTCCTCCTGTGTGATACACAAATAGATTTTAAACGATCGATCGACGACGAGATAATCACGCGTACGTGTGTGTGTGCAAGCAGCGCACTCGGAGAGAAACTCGCACGCGCGGATGTGCAGCGGACAGAGCGTTTCCTTTTTTGAAATTCGTCTATTTCGGTGGGCGCGCGGGCCGTTCGGTAAACAGTTTTTGTATGTGTATAAGTGCGAGCGTGCACGCGCGTGTGTGCGTGAACGACATTTCGGAGTGAGCGAGAGATAGATGACTGAGTTCGGGTAACTAAACACTAGTTACGTAAACTATTATTTTAAACATTTGAACGGGAATTAAGGCTTGCCGGACCGCCGGCTAAATGTGGTTTTCGATCTCAGCCGAGCGCGAGCGGAAGGCTTTTTAAATTTAGTCTCCCTCGCGAGAGTAATTGCGGTAAAGTGATGCTGTTGCGCGCACACGCCTATACATATGTGTACGTGGATGTATAGTTTTAGTGAATAATTTGATCTAATGTTGAACACGCGCGGATTGTTTATCTACTGTTTACCGCGCGATATATATATGTACTTGAGCGGACGAATTAATCTCCGAGAACGCTTTGGAATATAACGTAAATGTTTGTTTATACAGGGTTAAAATTTAAAGTGCTCAATGTGTGTATGCGTGTATTTCCGTCATTTCTGAATTTAAACACGAGACAAGATATAATGTAACACTTCTTTATCAACTCTCTTTATTCAACTGATATTTCACTAAATTCTAATTTGATACACAGTTTGATATATATTGTAATAAATCACGGTCAAGCATAATACTATATGATATGTATTAGAAAAAAGCTCTCTCTACTTCGGTCAGTGCATCATACAAAACTTCTACTACAACAATAACAACAACTATCTTTCTGTCACAAGTATACATTGATCACTTATCCAGCGGATGCAATGTACACGACACGGCCATCGAATCCCTCTCTCAAGAGCCCTGTTTCATCTGCAAATGTAACACACACACTTGGTTGTATAAAAAAGGCTCGGCTTTCGTCTCCATCCTTTATATATTCGAAACACACAGAACGTAACGTAAAATCGAGCATCACGTCATGATAGAAACCCGCGCATACAAGTAACTACTAGCACTAAGTATAAAAAAAGAAAACAGCAACAACAACAAGAAGAACTATAGAACAACCATGTGCTGGCTCCTGGAGTCGTCCTCGGACTCGTCGGCCGCTGGCGCGTCGTCGCCTCTACTCTCCTTGGCTTTGCGCTCCTCCTGGAGGCGCTTCCTCACACGGTAGCCCCGGAATCCCGCCTGTATCTTGGCAGCGGCCTTCTCCGCGCCCTGGATCTCCTCAACCGACTTCTCCGCCGACATTCTTGAGCCGCACTGACAACTTTTGATTTTATTCTGATCAATGTAGACGCGCGTGTGTATGTATATATATGTATACTAAACGCGCGCGTTCGTGCGTTTCACGTTTCGATGATGATCAGTTCACGGCGAGCGCCTACGCTTGTTTCACTCGGCGACGCGGCTCGCCGCTTCCTTTTATACGTTCGGAGCTCTCGCGCTACTACTTGCTCTCTCGCTCTCTGCGGCTCCGCTACATACATACTCGCACACGACGCAGAGTATGTATCAGAAGCTCTGTGCTTGCTCCGTTCTGGAGCGCTCTGCATGTGCATGTGTGTGTGTGCTGCTGCTGGACCGCGATGTGGGAAAACAGACGACTTTTGACAACTATATACTTACCACCACCACCACCACCACTGCGAGAGATCAGCGAATGACGCAGTCGGCGCGCTGTTCTCAAGTGGCGCGATGAATTTATATTGCACGGGCGCGTGGAGCATGTATATAGGCAATTGTAAACGCGCGCGCGCACCCGCGATCAATTGAATCGCACAAACAAGAAAATGAGAGCGAAGAGAGAAATCCGCGAGCGTGCGAGCTTGCGCTGATGATGACGAGTCGTGTACACGAGGGAGAGAGCTTTGGAGAGAGGGCTGGAAGAAAACGGTAAACACAAGCGCTCTCGCATTCATTCATTTTTACACGAAGCGGTGAGATGATGATGATGATCACGTCCACCCCAGTTGTGCATCGTTGTACGCATACGCCTGGCGCTATTAATATCCTTTAAGCGTGAGAGAGAGAGAGAGAGCGCGTCGACTTGCGTCACTACTCGCCGCCACGTCAATGAAAATGCCTTTGAGCCCGCAAGCGCTCCTACCTAGGCCCGCAAGCGCGCGCGCGCACACAATTTCCGCCGCCAGTGCGTGGCTAATTTGCCGCCCGCACTCGCGGCGAATCATTATATAAGAGTACCAGCGGTAGTATATAGCTAATGAGCCCGGCGCACCCGTGATGGACTTTGCACGAGCAGTAGCCGCTGCCTGCGAGCGCAACAAAGAACCGATAATATAAAAGCGCGGCGCGCGAGCGGGGTATTTATACATGGTAAAAATATACATACTCGCGCGCGGTTCTTTCGCGAGCGAGCGCAAGGAGGGACAGAGTATATACACACATGATGCGAGAGCAGCTCAATGAATGCGGCGAGTGATTCACGATTTCGCGCTGCAAAAGAGTTTATAGGGTGGAACGCGGATACGCGCGTGTGCGGGGACGTGCGAGCTTGCGCGCGCTGCTTCTCGCGTATATAATATTCTCTGTTGTTCATTCACAGAAGTTAGCAGCAGCAGCCCGCGGCTATGACGTCGTAATTGCGATATTATATATTTTCAAAGCTTTTCCCGCGCTTTTGTGCACGATCAGCGCGCGCGTGAGGTTGTTGACTCAGTCGTTATAACACAGCTTTTCTTTTTTCTTCGACGTCTGCGCGTGCTTTGTTTTATATAATATATCGCCGGGCTATTTTTCATCGTCAGACGAGAGAAGTTTCAATATTTCTTTTCCCGTATAGTTACTGATGGGAAAACGCGTCATTAGCGAGGGGAAGTGTAATAGGTAGAAACTCCTCGTGTTTCGGTTAAAATTAAGTGCCGCACGCTGTTATGTGAGTTTGAGTCAATTGAGGAAAGAACACGTCGTGTCTTGTAAAACAGTTTCTCTTTTTTTTCTATTAAAATACATCTATGTACTTATACAAGGTATTGATATAAGTTAAGGAAACAACGCTTCTTGTTACAGAATTTCTTTGGTAATGTGTCTTATAAATAATTAATGAAAAAATAGTTAAAATTAATTTATACATATAATAGTAATAGTAATAGCAGTCCTTTCAAATCTGCGTATATCGTTTTAACTCGCAGGGTCATTAACATCACTGGGCTTCTTATCATTAGAGCTCTCATTTTCCTTAGGCGTATCCGCTCCCACCGAAAGCTCGCCGGTCTCCCTATCCTTTATCTCCTCGCCAGTTTTCGCATCGTCCTGCATCACGGTAACGGGCGACTTTATCATTTCACCTGTGACCACTGTCATCATCCCCATCACTGACTTATCCCTCCTCCCGCTCTCATCGCCAAGACCGAGCACTTCCTCGATATTCATAGACAGGGGCTCCTCGGAAGTGAGGGACGCCTCGACGAACGACGAGGCCTCCTCCACCTCGCTTCCGGCTTCCGGTCGCGGCGACGGCGATGCCACTGCGTCCGCTACTCTGGAATGTTCCTGCGCTGGAGCTAGTAGGCCAGCTTCATCCAGTTTTTTCTCCGAACTCTGATCATTCGATTTAGCAGTGTCACCAACAACGGCATCATCGTTTTGATTAGTTTGTTGTGGAAGCAGCTCGTCACTCGTGGAATCGTTGATATTGCTTTTCCCAGCGCTGATTGAATCCTCGGAAGCGGCGGTATTGTCGCTGGCCGCGTTCCCCGAACCCGCCGCCGCCGCCGTTATGCTTTTGCTCTCGTCCAAACTCGTGAGCTCCTCTATAATCACGCCTTTCGGGGCGTCGTCGAACAGCTCGTTTGTCACCACGTCCTCCACGCTTGTGATGAAATTCAGGTAGCGACTCTGCAGCATGGCTTCCGTGTCGCCCGGTAACAGTACCACGTCGACGAAAGGGCCCAGATTGCTGGGACCGGGGAAGTTTGTGGTAGCAGCGGCGGCAGCGTGGCCCAGTAGAAGTTTGCTCAGAAGCTGCTCGACTTCGTTCGCCTTGACGCTGTCGTCACCGCTGCTGGTGTCGGATGAATCGACCGGTATAACCTTTGCCCTGTGGCTCTTTAGGGATAAAGCAGCGGCGTCGAAGACCGGAAGAGGAATGCAGTCGTGGAACTCGCCCGTGTGCTGAAGCTGGTTCTCGGCGAAGGCGTTCTCCACTGACAGCGTCGTACGCTGCACGGCGTCCTCGCGGCGAAGCTTCTTCCGGCTTTTTGGGTCAGAGGGAGAGGATAGCGTCTCGACGATGGGCGACAGTAACGTTGGCGATGCTGCCGTCCTGGAGGAAGTTGCCGTCGTCGCTGCTACGATGTCAGCGGGAACGGAACTCTCGTCCTGCAAATCGATAATCAAATTAATTATCGATCTCTTGTGCGAATAGAAAAGCAGTGCATTCTACAAAAACATCCTCGCAGTACTTGTACATCACATACACAGAAGGACACGTGCGGTAAATAAATCAATTACTTATAGAAAAAAAACAAGCCTAGCCTCAGCCGGGGTAATTATCACTATTGATCGGTCAAACTGATCGCGCTATATATAGAGAGGGACGAGAGCGCGCGGCACTCGCGTATGCGCTCGGGCCCGCGTTTGTCAATCCCAAGGTCACGATGCGCTTAGTTAAATTTACACAATGTCAGAAACGCGCGCGCCTTCCCCGGTCCGCGCAACGCGAGAGGGGCGTAGGTATGAACTTGCGCGCGCGCGAGAGAGAGAGAGAGAGATAGGTATATAGAAGGTATATATAGGTACGTCAAGCGTATTTTTGAAGCCTCAATTTTCGACCCGTCTCGGCGCGCTGATGATCGTATATATATATATATATATA